>JARBEQ010126956.1:0-13573 GCA_030265355.1 Tritonia tetraquetra | reverse complement strand
GCCAAGCAGGTGATCAACCCACTGTGACCTTTGTGGTAGGGATTAATTTTGCCCGGACAGTGGCCTTGCGGCCTACTACTCTTATTGATGTTCAATTGCCAAGGGTTCTTTAACGTGCGTGACGTGCACACAGGACCTCCGAGTTTATCGTCCGTCTCCGATAGGACTAGGTCCTTTAATCCCACCTATCTGAATAGGATCAGGGGAGTGGCATATAGGTTTTCACAGAGTTTCACGGAGAAAAATTCCTGATGCTGCCGGGAATCAAACCATGTGTCTTTCGCTTCAGAGGCAAGAACCGTACCTCTGCGCCTCTGGGACCCCCCCTGAATGGGGTATCCGTTTATAGAAATGACCATATGGCATGTAATATAGATTTTATTTATTAAAACACAGTGCAATATAATTTACTTTACTGACATGATTTGGGTAGTCTTTCATTCATATCCAACAATTTGTTTTCATGCTATGTGGTTTCATACTTGTAATTTTTCTCAAAAAAACTTTATCATGTAACATCAGTTTGTCATATTTAATCAAAATATTCACCTAAACTGTTTTAATCTAATGCTGTATGTAGTCAACTCCAGTGTTATTAACTTCATTGTTTCTGTTATCTTCATGTTGTGATATTGTAAAAATGTAAAGAAAAGAAGTCAGATGTGAAAGATAAACCAGGAAATGATAAAGAAAGAGAGAAAGATCTTCAAGTTGTTGAAATTCGGTGTCCCCCATTGATAATGTCTTCTGTGGCCTTTGGCTTATTACAGTTACTTGTTGTTTCTTATTACAGACAAGAAGATTAACCTAGAGCAGCAATTGAGAAACAAAGAAAAGGATGAGAAAGCAGACAATGCAGGTATGTTTCTGTTGTAAGCTTCATATTTATTATACTATTTGGATGACTGGAAGAAATGTGGGTGGCACAAAAATATAGAAACTGGAGGTCATATTGTATCCCTGATTTTTAATATGTAGTGTGTTATATTAAAACTGCAGCATTTAATTTAATTCATTTATTCTTTTATGTTTGCCACGTTGTCAATTGTTTTCAAAATCCCACTTTAACAATTAGGTTTTTTAAACTATGATTTTTATTTTCTTTTTGCCATACATATTTGGGTCTATCTATGCATGATGTAATTCATCATTGTGTTAAATTTTGATCACCCATCCTCAGCACTTGAAGTAGTCATCGACAAACTGCTCGAATCAGCTCAGAATTGGGTATCAGAGGCAGCCAGAGCCCAAATCGATGTTGCCAAGGCTACAAAGAACCACAGCACCCTCCTTAAAAAGGCAATGGATGACTCTACTGATGTAAGAAATCATTATAGGATATTTCAAACATTTTTTACTGACCAGGGATGTAAATCACAAAAAGACTTTTTAAGTCGTTATGTTCTCCTTAAAATCATATTTCATGACAAACAGCAGACACAGAGCTTTTACTTTCACAAAAGTTGACTGAATTATATTAAAATGTTCCTTTCCTGATGTAGATTCTCCACAAAGATTCTGAGTGGGAAGCTGTTACCATTGCCTTCAAAGAGCGAGAAATTGCTGTGAATAGAGCCAGTGAGCTGGTAGATGAAGCAAGGTAAATCAACTGTTCTGAATTTAAGTGACACACTGCTATTTTGGCGTAATATGTCATGAACTCTTTTCCTTCTATGGCAGTGCGGAAGAAGAGTTTTTGGTTCTAATTTTGTAAATCCTGTTCAAAAAAAAATATTCATTTGTCATAGATTTACTTTCCCAGCCGTTAGCGCTAAATGTGTTTGTCAGACGAGAAAATCATGTTTACAGGCTTTTAGGTTTATAACAATTTTCATATGGTTAAATCTGTCATTTAAGTTTCCCCATCTTTTCAAATGTTTTAACATTTTTCTTCATAAAATAACTGTAAAAGGATTTTTATTTAATTCTATATTTATTGTATGATTTGTCATATTATTGGACAAAATATGTTTGGTATAGAGTGTAATTTCTTCCTTTGAAAATCAATTACCGCTCCTCTTTTATTGTGGTATTGATTTATTGTGTTATTGATTGATTGTGCCTCGATTCTAGGAAGAGCATAGAAAAGATGAAGAGGGTCGTGGATGAGGCCAAAACTAACAAAGTCACCATGAAGAACTCGGCCATCTACCCAGCCACTAAAAAACTGTCAGATTTCAACAAGGAGATGTCTACTGCTGCTGCTCAGGTCAGACTTTCTTTCTTTCTTATCCAGTTCCCTTTTACCATTACAGTGTAGGGCCAGCACTATGAGGTTGGGTTTCTGTGGATCAAGATATTAAGCCAAGCAGGTGATCAAGCCACTGTGAACTTTGTGGTAGGACAAAGTTACTTAATTGAAGAATTGGTGGCTTGGGAAAACCAGGAATAAGTCGCTCACGCTCACACTGGTTTGAGCAAGTCCTCTTTAAAGTCAATTTTCCTGAGATTATCTTCTTCTAATTTAAAACTTAATATTTTCAACTTTGCCCGTAATTAAGATAAAATCTTCAAATGAAATGGTAGGAAAATCCATGCAAATGAAAACACAAATATCATCAATTTTGATCACCACACATATGAATGACTTTCCTTGAATGTCTAGTGCTGTTTTGATAAATATTTGATAGATATCCATTTGAGAGGAGTTTAAGAATGATTTTGAAATTAGAAATGGTTTACGGCAAGTAGTTCTGATAACACAGTATGATTTAAATAAGAATATCTGAGATGGCCTCATTAGGTATTTATTAACTTATCAGGGACCAGCCACGAGTTTTCTCATGCTGATCACAACAATGGCTGAAGACCAAGCCCCAGTTAACTTGTGTCGTTTAATTTTTCATTCACCATATGAATTCCAGTTCTGAATAAAAGATTTCCACTTCCATTTTCAGTTTCCATGTTCGATTTTTATCAAAGATAGTATTAGTATGTTATACGATTTACTTTATTTATGACGTCATCATGATAGTGTGCTGTTGAGAAAATTTGTGGAAAATCACAAAATATACGTGATCTGGTGGCTCCTGCTAGAACAGTTTTAAAAGCTATGAAAAAAAGATTGCAGTTTTCAATTAAGGCTAGGGTTACCTGTATAAATGATCCAAATTTCATGTAAATAGCTTTAATGTGTGACTTTTTAAAAAACACCCCAAAAATGCTGGTCCTCAGTGTTATGGGAATCGCCTGGCTTGTCCTCAGTAAGTTAAGTTTGTAAGTTTGTATCTTTATCTGCTTGTTTCTATTTTTGAGGTTTGTCATGCATGACGTAAATCTTTTCAATTTGTCGCTTAAGATAGTAGTCAATACAAACCCTTATTCTGTTTAGATGTATGGCTGTAGATGAAATATGCTATGTCTTCCTATCTTGTTCCAGGTTCGTCAAGCTGAATCTGATGCGAAAGTAATGCTTAAATACAAAGATTTAATAGACAAAGGCAAGAGACAATTTCAACTGGAGGTGGAGAGTCTTATGCCAGACAGTAAATCTGGAGGAAAGGCTGGTAAGCAAAAAGTTGCACTTAAAAATTAATCAGATAGATATCACTGGTAGAGGTTTTCTCTCTTATTGATCATAGTAGAGAGACAGGTATTATGCTTGATACTTTTCATCAAGAATTCATGACAAGTAGGTAATTTACTTCTGTGTTTAATCCACCAGATTTGAGTAGATTTGATTTTTAATTTTGCCAGGGCAGAAGCAACAAGAAATTCAATGGGTTTCCTGTATCTCATTCTATGCAATAAGTCTCTAACTTTTGTCTTGTAACTTTGACAACGCGAGTGTCATTCGTTCGTCTACTTGTTTATTTACTGTGATATTGTAATGTAATGATATTATGTAATTTGGATTTGCAATGTTGGGCACATTTACAAGGCCTATTGCACCTTAATTAGTTGAACTTGAACTTGAAGTCTTTCATGTTTACTCCCAACACCCAAAGTGCCATCTCTGTCACCAAGATCACTGTGTATTGGAAAACTCTTGTACAGACCAGCCTTGCAATCATTGGATTTCTTTTAATTATGAGTCCTTTGTTTTCATATTTGTCTATGAGCCTATTTCAAAGCCTTTTGCATATGGAATGACAGTGTTTAGTGATGATAAACACAGGGAAATGGTTTAAGCAATTCAGATGCAACCTGACCTACTTAACTTATCATAATTTTCATACCAAATGTGGTCCATAGGCAATGTTTCTGATTTTTGTCCCTTATGCCCTCCACTCACATGCAAGCGTGACACATCGGCATGACAAAAAGAATTGGTCTCATCATGCCATGCATTTTTACTTGTCATGCCTCCAACTTTCGTCCAATTTCACCACCCACTTTCATGTTTTCATCATGCTTGCATGTCAATTGTCATGCTTGCATGTAAGTGAGTTGCAGGCATTAGACTTTTTAAATGATTTATACATAAAGCATATTATGAATGTTTCATTAGGTCGGAAAATGACTGACGAGGAGTTGAACGCTTTGATTGCTCATGCACATCGTAGAATTGAACAGCTGCAGAAGCAAATAGCTGAGCACCTGGCAATGGAACAAAAGAGACTGGCTCAGTCATTGGAGGCACAAAAGCAGGAAGATAGATGCATTACAGAATCAGCTGTTAAAGATGAACACGATCGCTTAAGCCAAGAATTTGATTTAGAAAAACAAAAGATGGTGGGTAATTCTCATTGCTAATTAATTTCATTAATTTCAATTTGGATAATAAATTTATTGAAATTGATAGCAAGGATTCATAAAGGAAATTATTTTGATTCATCTAATTTAGAATTATTTATTTAGTGAATTTTTAAGATATATCTTTGAAATTTCACTTGTTTTCAAGATCACCACAATTTGAAATTGAAAATTTAACCAATGCCCCAATTTTGGGGGGTTTATTATTTGCAATATATAATAAAAACAAATTATTTTATATCCTTACAATTGCCCTCAGCGGTAAAGATCTGTTGAATTTCCCTGATGATTAGATAATCTATTGCCAACTAAATTCCTGAAAGAAGAAGTTGATTGAATATCTGTTTTGTGTTGACAGGAACTTGAATTTTATGCACGAATGGAAACAGATGTAAGGAAACAGTTGAGCCGACAAGCCGCTGCTCACAGCGACCACCTCAAAGACGTCCTTGCTATTCAAGAAAAGGAGTTGAATGCAGATTTTGAGCGCCAGATGAATGTAAAACTATTAGAGGAGAGAGAAAAATTTCAAACTGAAACCTCTAGCTGGATTTCCCGACTGAAAGGAATAGAAGCGGCTGTTGATGGCAAGATATTTTTTCTCCTAAGAAATTTAGTGTTACTTTCTATTCAAGTAGTTTAGGAGGATTATTGTAGCTCAGAAGGTTATTAAATTTTCACTTTACCTTTCTGATTTGAAAAAAACCTGTTACCCGGGAAGTTTATGATTATACACTTTTTATACTGTGTTTGATTCCAATAGAGTTAGTATCTTTGTCGATGTATTTATGTTATGAAAGGTTTAGGTCCAAACCCTTCCGAGAAGAAAACAATTATTCTCTGGTGTTCCTGAGCTTCAAGGCTGTGGTTCGGGATTGATGTGGTATCATGTTTTAAAAATGAATTTTAGAAATGATTCTTTTCACTGTTGAAAAGGGCAAAATTTTGATTCGTAAACACAACCTTTTATACTGAATTGAAAGTATTTAGCTATTTGATTTATTTATGCACTGTGTTAGTACTCTGTGAAAAAATGAAAGGTTGCATCTCTGATTGAATTGCAGTTAAAAAAAAGTGCCTGTTTGGAAAAAATTGATATAATGTTTGCTTGTATTTTTAGATTGGTGGCGTTTATGTACACCGTAGGTGCGCATGCGCATTGCTTATTATTGGGTGGGCTGCTGTCCACTCGACAATTTGACAAAAAAAACAAACGATTCACTCGACAATTTGACCAGGAGTCACGATTCAATCGTGTTGTTTTGTATTGATATTATCATTATTATTATTATTAATAAGATAATATCAATACGGAGTAGCGTGGTTGAGTCGTGATTTTTGGTCAAATTGTTGAGTGGACAGCCGTCTGCCCTGTAGTGGGCAATGCGCATGCGCACTTACGGTGTACAAAAACACTACCTTTTAGATTATAACATAAATGTCTGAAATATTTTCAGCACGAGCAGCAAGTGAAAAATTGGCTCGCACGGCCCAAGACTTGTGGCTGGCTTGCATAGCATTGAACTCTACTATCTTATTTGGAAATGAAGACGAAAGTCAGTCACTGACACCCCTTGAACATCAAGTCGAGGCTGTTGTGAATTCAGCCAATAAGGTAAGGTCTTCAATTCACTCACCCCTCGTCGGTGTAATTAACTTAATGCTTATGTCCACTGTGGCAAATTTTACAGGAGGTGCAAAAATTTTTAATTTTGTTTCAGTTATCTTTAGAACATTAGTTGTTTCAGCTCTATTGCCAAGGTCATAGCGCTGACTTTTCTTAGTGATCAGGGGTGTCAAAGATCCACAAATTTCCATGATAGGCAAGGCAGATCCTTAAGTTTCTGCCCGTGGAAGCATAAAAAGTCTGCGGTCGGTCCCTCAATAGGCAAGGAAGGACTATGAATTTCCAACCATGGAAGCATAAAGAATCTGTGGTCCGTCCCTTGGTTGCAAGGTGTAACCTTAATTATACCAGATATCTGTACTTCTATCATGCACTCGCATGCGCACACGCATACATATTGTATGATGACGAGAGAGTGAGAGAGAGAGAGTAAAAGTTACCTGTCTGTTTGAAATTGGACCAAAAGTGGGTGATTGGAGGGCACTGCTGGTAGGGCCTCTTGTTTCTCGTTAGTTCAACATTTTAACTTTTGTTTGCTACCTAATTGAATAATATTATTTTTGCCAGTCATCGACCTTTTGTCACCTTTTGGATCTGACACTCATCTACCACAAATTGTGTAAGCTGGCATAGGCTATATTTCACTGCAATATTGTAAAGATTGGGGTATTTGAAAAAAATGCAACGCACAGTGGCAGGCGCCTAATATCGATAACAGTATATTGTATACTTTTAATATTGTTTCCTCTCACTCTCAGCCATGAATTATCAGGGGTTTAGCCCTCTTTTGAATTTGTAGGTGATAGCATCAAAATGAATATAGATTAATCCTGACTCAATTCCTTTACCCATGCTCGAAGAAAAGGGACATAACTCTGTAAAAGTGATGATGACATTAAAAAAAAACTCGCTACACTTGCATTGGTAGTTAAATTTTCAAAATTAACGTTTTCCAAGTTAGACCACATCAACTCATCAACTTCTGGGACTGGACTAGACTAGCACAAGAGCTAGAGCTATCTAACTGGCTAGACTCATTATCGATGTCATTTTCTATTAAAAATCTTCTTCAAAGTCACTTTCATTATCAGAAACATCAGAATCAGCGTCATTTTCAATATAGGAGGTGTTATTTGACTGTAAACATTCGTTTATGAGGTTGTGTAGACAATCGAAAGCCATAATTGTCAACGGTTGTCGAATGTGAAAGGAAAAAAATTGTTACTAAAGATAAGCGTGATAAAACTGAATGTTTTCATAAATAAAGCACTCTTTAATGTTAGAAGAATGTTAACAGTATTAATGATTGTACTGGATCTCATCAGAAAAACAGTATACGCGATCTTAAACCCCCTATTTGGTGATGGCTTGCGTCAGGTGATGCCGTCGATTAGCTTAACAGGTGCCCATGGGCGATGTAGGAATTAAAGGGTTAATGATGATAGCTAACTTATTTGTTTTCCTTGTTTGTAAGAAATTTCTTAGAAATAACTAATCCTATTTATGATTTTCTTCAGCATCCTTTCGTAGAAACCGTGGCAAACTCAATATCCCCAGTTGCTTTAAAACGAGGAATCTACACAGAAAGTGATCTCAGAGACCGTTTTGTTCGTGTGGCCCAAGTCAGTCGCCGTCTTGGGTTAATTTTGGAGTCCAATGCCTCGTTGTATAAATACCTCGTCTCCTTTTTGCACTCTTTTATGCACATGAATACTGTGGCTGCCTACTCGGAGAAAGACCTCATCTCATTGGACGAAATGGACAACTTTGAACTGGTGGCAAATGCACAGTACTGGATGGAGAAAGGAAATCTGGAGATGGCTGTGAGGTTTATGTGTCAGCTGAGTGGGGAATCACAGGTTGCAGCAAAAGATTGGATAACGGAGGCCATGTTGTTGTTGGAAACGAGGCAGGCAGCAAACACTATCATAGCTTTCGCATCGGCTACAGGTCTGGCGGCTACTTTTTGAAGTTTGTCGCGAGATGATGTAGGTCCATAATGTTGGATAAATGTATAGATCTTTGTGTATGGCTATGATTATTCCATGGATTAAATGAAAGAATAGAAGAAATTGGATGGGTTTCTTTTAGTTTGCTTGCAAAAGTGTGTTTTTATAAAGTATGGCTAATGTCATTTAATTCATTTATAGATGATGAAATTGTGATATATTCTTATTCTTATTGAATGTTTTTGTCCCTTCAATATCAAAGCCTTAGACATTCTTTCTGTCATGGGGAATAAGACAGTCCATACACTAGGCAACACGACATGATCTGTTTGTTGTGTTTGTAAAAATTACTCTCACGTTGGTCAAAATAAGAGAAATAAATCCCAGGAAGACTAATTTATGTCGACATCTGTTTAGCTAATGTGTAGATAATGGTGAGAACAAATTATTTTGAAGTAGTTTTAGTTACGTTTGCTGTTTGATAGTATATTTTTGCAAAATTGAGTAACTGATGCTGAATTGAAATGTAGAGACATTTGTGAAAGGTGCCTGGTATGGTAGGATTTGGACTTGTGTTTTACTACTATTAGTTGGTTGTCAGAAAGTGTTAGAAAATGATGTCATTCCTCTCATTTATTTATGAAATTTTGTCTCTTGAAGAGATACGTTTTTTTTTGTTTTTTTAAATATAACTTTTTCAATGACACAGTGAATTCTGTATTTTAAAACAAATGGGCTTTGGATACAATTAGACTCGTACCTATTCTAACTTGTGATAAACACAAATAATTATGGTAACAAAGCTACAAGTACCGACAAATTGGCCCATTCAAACGCTTGGGTTGATGATATGCTGGGTGGAAAGTAGTGGAAGGGCTGTCTAGTCCAGTAGACTTGAATCAGGAAATACTGATTTTACCTGCGCATATGATCCAGAACACTATTTTCTCTTTGTTTGAGTACCCAACAGTGTCCGGAGTTTGATGAAATGTTATTACAAGTGAATCATGGTGGAGAGATTGGGGACTGTACTCAAAGGATAAGTTTTTAAATTTCTTTGTTACCCCTTGGTTGCCTATTTTATGTTGGGATAATGTTAATAAAGATATTTGACTATAGTGTTTACCAATTTCTTCATTACTTTGGTTATGTGTTATCAAGTATGAAAGAAAAATGTGAGAGCGGCAGAAAAATAACCATAGAAGAATAAAAGTGGTTTGTTGACTGTGAGAATCAAATCATGGTCAACAAACCACTTTTCTTTTCTTTGGGTGGAAGAGGGGGGGGGGGGGGGGATTCATGAAGAACATGTACAAGTACGTCATGTATGATATTAAAGTCGCCTTATGTGGAAAGATCTGCTCAGTTTTCTTATATCTGAGGGGTTTACCACCAAGGCAACAGAAAATATTGTTATGGCCAAAACTTGGGCAACACCTAAACATGTGACGCCTATACTGCCATTCGAGGTTTGGGTAGTGGGCTGATAACCTGCTTATCCATCTGATCCAGAGTTTTTCCAGCTCTGTGTTCAGCAATGCAACACTGCTTAGCGGTAGTTTTATTATGAAGGGTATTATGCGGTTTCCATAACAAAACAAAACAAAAAGAACAAAGAATGATATTAAAGTAATTCCTAGCATCATTATGTGGCCACACTACAACCTGTGGTATGCTGATGACACTGTTCTTATTACCTATTGCAACATCGGAAGCAGACGCACATAATTTCCATAACATAATGAACGAAAAATGTGAGGCAGTGGACCCAGGACTAAATATAAAGAAAACAGTCACTCTGGTCATTTCCAAGAATCAAACATTTAAAGGGAGCCAAGTTACGACTGTGGGAAGGTTATCTTCTTCTTCTTTTCCTTCTTCGTTCCCTGCGTTCCCTCATGCAGTCCTGTTCATTGATTGCCAAAATCTGGCGCAGAAACTCAAGGGTCTTCTGCATCTCCAGAGCTTTGTTCGGAGTGGGATAATGTCAGGCCATGTGTTTTTCTCTGGACGTATTGAGGGCATCTCTGACAAACATGGTCAGCATCCTGATCCTGTGCTTCTTGCTGACAGTCACAGAGGCATGTCGTTCCAATTCTAAATATGTTGTAGGCCCTACATATTAATATGATTTTGGAGTCGATTGTGCCCAGTTCTCATTCTAAAAATTTAGACTTGTTCTTCTCTATCTAGTTTATAGATTGGGTCTTCTGATATTGGGGGTGATTTTTTTCCAATTTGTGTGAAGGGTGTTTTTCAGCTGTGATTTAATTTCCCTGTAGCTTAATGTGTTGTCAAGTTGTGGTTTCTGAGCACCTTGTTTTGCTAGTTTGTCAGGAAAGGTTATAATAAGAACTCTCATCCGTACCCATCTCTGGAGCCAGTCTTTTGCCCTGTGTGGAGCAGCTGAAATGATGACTGCCGGAAGTTTTCATGCAATCAATAGCAGAGTTTGAAAATACAGTATAAAAAAAAAAGACGTTTTGGAATAACGTTTCGGGTATTATACTTCTTCAGCTAATATAAACACCGAACATGTAACGCAGGGATTTAGAAAAGGAAAAAAATCGATCATAACAAGATAGACTGTTTACTATTCTGTGTGGAGTGACGTTGACCTGTCCAGGGTTCATCATATTTTGTGGTGTCAAACCCCTGTCACAGGAGCAGAATGTCCATGAGAAATAGAAATAGAGAACTCATTTTGAATCCCAGAACACCTTAGGCAAGGGGTTGAATCTTGAACTATTTGGCGAGCAGTGACGACTACGGGGGCTTCCAAGTCCAAATCATTGCTAGTTAGCCACCCCTGCTCAGTTGGTTATAGTTATAGAGCGTGTGCTCTGTCTCTGGCTAGGTGGTGTTGTTGCACGCCGCGCTGTAGGTCGATTCCTACTGTCGACATTCACTTTTCTTCTTCTTTAGCTATTTTTTCCGTTATTTTCTGGTACTTCCACATTTTCCATCCTTGCTTGATACTATTTCAAGTGCGTGTTCCTCTTTAATTCATTTATAATAATGATAATAATAGTAATAATATTATTATTGACATTGGAAGGAATAAAAGAAGGATGTATGAATATGAAAGGACGTAATGTTTATTCAAATCCACAAGGTGTTGACAATGACGACATGGTTCATACAGAACATAATTTGTCCATTAAAATGATATGATAGTGTACGGCAGACGATATAGTAACACGTTTCACAGGTTGATGACAGGGACACGTTTAAACACTGGAACCAATGAAACCATAATTCCACAGATCGTTTGAAATTTTAGGGGAAAATGAATAGTGAATTTACACATTCTCGCATTGGAATTAAAAAGGAAGAGAGCTTGACAGAATTTACAACATACATGGACATTTCAATGATTAATTACAATAATATAGTCTGATTGGGTTTGGCAACTTTGATGATGATGTGAGAATGATTATCAATGACGCTACACGAGCACACGTGTGCCCTAAACAACACACCCAATGGCAAACACATTCTGGAAGAGAAAGTACCAAAATTAATCACTGCACCATTCAATATCAAGTTTAATAAGATAGAGGGAAAAAAGAGATGAAAGTTAGTGAACAAGAAATGTTTTATAATATAGCACAGTAACACTCGTTCCACTTTACACCGCCTTTCGTTTAACCGCCATTCCCACTCACTGCCTGCTTTTCCCCATTATACGGATATGATCATTTGTTCATTTAAACCTTTTCGCTGTAACGCCATTCTCATTAAAACGCCAACTTTTCTTTGGTCCCCAAGCTGGCTGTATAACGAGGTTTTACTGTATATCCCGAAAGACAACCATTTTCATGTTGAAATAGGGGCTGCTGGAAGTTAAAATAAATGAACAAGAGGGGAAAGGACATGTATAAACTTCCAAAAGGGACAAAGCACAGGGAGGTAGAACGTTTCGGGCCACAACGTCCTTCTTTCATCTAACAGACAAAAAAACAGAACACATAACACGGAAATAGGTAGAGAAATATCCAACAATTCGATGAAGACATATCGTCTGGCCAGTCGTTTAGAAAGGTTGGGCAAAGAGCTTGACGTTTATTATAATCGTATAGTACCTAGCTATTAGGACATGGGGAAACGCAAACTGAATGATAAGGAATAAGCTGTCCCTCCCGCATTGATGGTTAGCGAGGAATACCAGAAACTGGTCAGTTGTTCCGACCCCCACAAACAAGAGCAGGAAAGGTGATCGGATTCCGAAACACCCTTGTTCAGCAGCATTTTCTTCTTTATTATTATTATAAACTTTGAATGTCCTTGGTGAAAATCGAAGTATAACTTGTACTTATAATATATTACCTAGGCTGACGCTAAACACTATTTAATTAATTCACAAGCGGAAAAGGGATTTGTCGCCCAAGTCGAGCCTACATAATTGTGCATGGAACAATCCCTAATTACCTCTATGCTTTGTGAAATGAAGCATCATAAATAGTATAGACCAGGAGGGGTCGACAGGGGAATACAGGCAAGCCTCTTTCGAAATTGTATTTGAAATAATCCCTGTATTTGAATTTCGATCCGTAGCGAGCTGCATTACGCAATGACTCCTGCCTCCAAAGAAGACTACCTTATTATTTCGTTCCACCTCTAAGTGTCACATACAATTTTAATCACCTTTCAATACCGTTGGTCACCCATGCCGAGGAAAACAATGAAAAAGGACTAATGAAATAATTAGGACTTAATGTTTGGCTGACAAAAAAGGGGAGATACGTAACAGTGTGAAAAGCCGCAATATTGATTTTGCATATATCGATTTTCTGCCCTGTCACAGGAGTGATAATATCTCCAATCAGATAAGATAACAAAAATCTATTCTCTGGTGTTGACAATCAGTGCAGAAGACACCAAACTTAGTACGCAATGTAATGAATTGAGTGGGAGATGTAAGTGGACACTTTTATCTGAAATGTCATGATCGTAACTCAACTTGTGAAAATGGTCAAGATAAACCTTTGCTTAAACTCATGTGTCTGATGAATAATACATATTTGGAGAACCTTCTTATCAATAAATAATTGATAAGAATTTTAACAGAATCCTTCATTTTTGCAGTATTTAAACAACACATGGAAACCGGAAGTGAATTAGTAAAATACTTTTGATTCGCATTAGACACAAGGAGTAACTAACTTCGTCAGGTGTTTCAGGGTGCCTCGTTAAAATTGTCGGGGTTACGAACTTTGAATTGTGCCAAAATGAATTCTCTAATGGACAAACAGGCTGTCGTCTGTAATACAATAGTGTGTCACCGACATTAGGGGCGAAT
>JARBEQ010126845.1:0-13574 GCA_030265355.1 Tritonia tetraquetra | reverse complement strand
AAAAGAAGTAGATTCCAGCAGATCAGTCAGTCCCTATCCCGGTCTGAGGTGACCGAAAGTTTCACTCAGGCAGCCCCAGCAGAAGGGATATACTCAATTTGTAAAATATACAGTAATGAATACTATAAAGAGAGATGATTTACAGGAGAAAAAAAATAGTATTTCTTTATCCTGTTCCTGAGCACCTCAAGTATAGAATGTCTTTAACCTATCCCAAATCTCCCCCAAGACGAGGGAAGTCCACTAGGTGATTTTTGTTATTTCATTGGGACTGATGATAAGATCATTAACTTCAGTACCAAATACAGTGGACTATGTGCTCAAGTCCATTGAGTTGATTTTTACTTTGGAACAAGCCATGTCTTTGACTTAAGTACATTCAGATGTGTTGGCTTCAACACAAGCATTGAGACGCATGAGTTGACTAAACTAAATCTATATCCCAAGTCGATTCTTGTTTTATTGCAATTCCAAGGTTGCACTTACATTGTAAAAATAGACCACACGCTTGGCACACCCATTCTGTCATTCTGCTCCACCGGTTGAAAATTTGATGCAAAATAGTGCATTTTGGAATACTTCAGGCTCTCTATGAGCAGTCATTTGTCAACAATAAGTCCTCTAGAAGGTATTACAGTGGGCTGATCACCTGTTGGCCTAGTATCTTGATCCAGAGTAAATCCGCCCCATAAAGCGGGCCCTACACTGTTATGGTAACAGGAAACTGGATAAGAAAGAAATAATTTTGAAGTTTCATTACATGTAGATATTGTAGAAGAGGGCCATATGTGTTGTCTTCACCGTAAAAAGAACCATGATGGACTTAAGTGGTTTGCTTACGGCTTCGACAATATGGCCAGCAATAATGAAACAAGAGTTAATGACCTAATGACAAAAGATGATGATGAAAACGACACAAGCCTATGTAATTTGATGGCAGCATGTTCAATATTTATTTCATGACAATCTGACTGTGAAGGGACAAGGGGGAGAATTGGAGGGTGTAGGGAGGACTGAAACTAATAAAAACAATACATAACAAATCCAAAACCATTAGTTACTCACTGACTACTTCAGACAGTGGAGTCCAGTTCCTCCCCCCAACCAACGACACTAAACATTCAGGAATAAACAACAACAAAACAAACCAGAACTAATACTAAATAACAATAATGACATGGAGTGAGTAGTAAGACAAGTTATCGCACTGGCGGTTGTGCCATGAATCCAGTCTGGTATGTCCCTGACAATGCTTGTGAGGATGGCATCAGGAGCTGATTGGCTCGAACGGATTCCACAAACAGGTTGTGGTAGTTTGGTAATGGTACATACGCTGCAGTAATCACACGGCCTGGAACAGACATAGAGAGAATAATACAATTAGTCATGGGCATGTCCAACAAAAGACTCTTCTGAAATCATCCTGGTCTACTTCCAGGCCTGCCAACCCTAACCAAAGTGAGAAAAAAGAGGACAAGACTACAGAAAAAAAGGGCATTAACATTTAATCGTCACAGGTCCCAAGCAGTGATTTTCCCTTCAGGTTACAGTCAAGAGGTGGCAATGGGGGAATCAAAGAGGGGTAGAGCCCCAAAATCAACAATTGCTCATCCGTTTCCACCTAAAACTCCACCAAATTTCAGTGAAAGCTTGTAACTGCTTGAAGATTACTATGAGACTATGAGGAGAGAGAAAGAGACCAAGACAGCCATTCTTCTTCTTTCTTATCCAGTTCCCTTCTACTATTAGTAATAGTATTACAGTCTAGGGCCCGCTCAATGAAGCAGATTTACTCTGGATAAAGATATTACATCAAGCAGGTTATCAGCCCACTGTGACTTTTTTGTGGTGCCAATCAATTTTGCTCAGACAGCGGCCTTTCAGTCTTCTCTTTTCGATTTCCAACTGTCAAGGGTTTTTTAAAGTGCACAACTTTACGGACCTCCAAATTTATTGTCTGTCTCCGATAAGACTAAGTTTTTGATCCCGCCTACCTTCATAGGATCAGGGAAGTGGCAAATAGGTTTAAAATGAGTTTTGTGAAGAACAAAAAGAATCTGTCGCCAATAGGATTTGAACCCCTTTCACTTCAGGCCAAAACCATATCTCTCAGACCCCCGGACAGCCATTCTTGCCATACCAATTTACCTTGTTTCTACAAAAAGAAAAACAGCGATTCATTAGCACTCATGAGTCCCATGAACATGTGACAAAGGCTATCATTCTGTAAATTGGTCCTCCATGCATCCATACAACTTGTTATTGGGGATTTCTCCGAAGCTAGATGATAGCTTGCATAACACTTAACCCGAACTGGAAGTTTTGGTCATATAAAATGAATGCGCGTGCAACCGACAGGTCAAATTATTAGGTATGGCAATGAACAACAAAAACTGCACTAATTTCAATTCACAAAAAAGACGAACCCCCAAATCCACCGTATATATTTATAAGCGGTTATTGGATTGGGTGTATTACTGTTATTTATAAACTTGACCCTGGGTTCCTTCACCCCAGTTTCACCATTAACGGAAGTTACAAACTTTTCATTTGATATTACAGATCTTGAAATTAGTAGATGTGTCCAGTGTGCTTCTCTTGCTTTTCAGTATTGCTAACTGAGAAGAAAATGGTTTGTATGTCTTTTGTTTGTTATATTGTGCTGTTTTAGGACTCTTATCAACACAGGTAGGTCATTTCAGCGCCTGCCACAGAGCTCCAAACAAATAAAAGGCAACTAAATGCCACCCATAGACCACAAGGAAAGACGCGCACTCCATGTGTGGCACCCACCACTGGGGGAGCTGCACCATTTATAAACCCCAGTCCCCTGAGGGGTAGAAAAAGGAAGAGACGACAGAGCGAGATCAGACAAGATGCCACCCGTGGAGTACTAGGAATGACATAGTTCAGTGTTTTCGAATAAAGCATTCTGGAGTCTATTTCCTTCTTTCTTTCTTTATCAATAACCTTTTAGTACCTTTCGGTGTAAGGTTGGAGTGTATTTCCAAGGCAAAAAATGTTGACATGTTTGGGTCTTTTTTCCAAAGGACTTCCCAGATCCCTTACCTTCTTACTTGGGAGGGTCTGGCTCATCTTTTCATTAATCAAACAAACAAGAAATCTACCAAAATAAATAGCTAGAGATATGAAACTTACCAGCAAAATATCGACCATGTAAAGAATTGACAGAAGCCACAGCGGCTGAAATGCTGGGACACTTGACATAAACGTTTCCTTGTGGTGAATTTTTGTCTACATAGATATGTAGCACACCTCCATGCTTGTTGCATTCGTCTATCACATCATCCCTGACTTCTTGATCCCACGTCAACCTGGCTTCTCTGCAAAAATAAAACAAGGGAAGAACAATGTCACACACAATGTAAGCTTGTCTTATGCAATATGTCAATGTCTATTAATAAAACAGGAGCCTGTGGTAAATATCCTACAGTCATGTGTCACTGCATCGCTTGTTACCCCTCTTCTCACTGGTATCAAGTAAAGATAGAAAATGTGAAAGTGCCAGGAAAACAGCCAAAGGAGAAGAAAAATGCCTGTCTCTGCATATATTTTTTTTGTTGAATACTCAGTACAGCGGTTAGACACAGTGGGTTGATCACCTGCTTGGCTTATAATGGTAAAAGGTAACCGGATACGAAAGAAAGTATAGCGGTTGAAACATTTATGACATCTGTCAACCCACAAGCAAAGAAAATCCTGATTTTTCAACAGATTTTGGAGAAAACACACGTAGTAAGTAAAAAACAAACTAAGAAGTTATTACCCAACAGATGAAAGATAATATGCTACAAGAAAAGCTTTTGATATAAAATTTACAAATTGAATTTGAGCCCCAGCTGTTTAGAAATTTTCTCTGCGAGAAGTCCCTTTTCATAAAAAAAACAACCCATTTCACTAAATCGTTTGGCTTACTTTACCCACCAACTACTACCGCAAATTTATAGCAATTCTAAATATTTATTAAAAAATAATGCATTCACTATTTTAGAAAGGGGTTCCCAGTGGCGCAGAAGTACGTTTCTTGCCTCAGAAGCGAAGGTACACGGTTCGATTCCCGGGAGCATCGGTTATTTTTCTCTGTGAAACTCGTTGAAAACCTATATGCCACACCTCTGATCCTATTCAGGTAGGTGGGATCAAGAACCTAGTCCTATCGGAGACGGACGATAAACTCGGAGGTCCCGTGTGCATGTTAAAGAACCCTTGGCAGTTTCATTGTGCTGGCCCTACACTGTAATGGTAAACGGGAATTGGATAAAAAAAGAAGAGAGAAAGATTTTTAGAAAGATATCCAAAAATGACTTATTAATTCAACCGCTGAGAAAGAGAGAAAGGAAGAAGAAAAAGAGGAGAAAGAGAGAGAGCATAGGTAATCTATTTGCCAAGTCCGTGTCTTATGGTCTACACCTATTTAGTGACACACTGCCCACAATAGAATGATAGCAGTGACAGAACATCAGATTGAAAAACAACATGGCATAATAATACCACTTACGAGGTTGGGTCAAACATATTTGACAGCATGAAGCATTGAGTAGCAATGGGTGGAGCATTTGTAACAGTGGCTGTGGGCTGAGCAGATACAGTTGTAGGTATAGCAGGGGGCATCCCAAAGTTGTTGTTGGTATGGGGAGCTGCAGACGGCATTCCAGGGACAGCGGCAGGAGTGGATATATTATTCAGGGCACTTGCAGCATACTGAGGAATCTGAAAACCAGTGCCTGTAAGAAAAAGGAATAAATTATTTTTTTTCAGGAAATCAAAGAAAAAGTTTTTACTTATATTCTAAGATATATTGTGTTACGCCCCTTTCGACACTGAAATAGATCTTTACTGCATAGATTATCTAACCTCCAGATAAGATCTACCCCCTATGTATGGCATCCACATTGAAATGAAAAGACTTGTAAGTCTGGGATGTTATCAATATCCAAACTATCTTTACATAGCAATGCCAATCGTCGCGTAAAGCTTCGGTGGAAAAATGCATTCGCCACCAACGGCAGCAGACCTGATTGAATGGAAGTAGCAAGCTATTTTCAAACTCTCATGCCACTGTGTTCTCATGGATAAATGTGAATGAAACTTGGCAACTCATCAAAAAAAGGATAAACTAGCAACGTGTGAAAGTACAACATCATCGTACTATTTTCGGGAAAACGTGGTCGAACAAAATAATCATTTACATCGAATATTTCGATCTAGAGCCAAAACTAAGAGTTGGAATTATTTTGGCGTGAAATACAAATGAATATAATAAATACGTAGTAAGTACAATTTGGAATTTCACCATTTAACCATATCTTCCCCCCCCCCCCCCCCCAGTACGGAGCTTTAAAATGGACTCACTGTTTTAGACCTTTACCAGGGAAACCTGAGGTCCATATTTTGCGAGCAATTTCCTCTTAGAAAGTTGTCACAATTTTGTTGCATCTTCCAACTCGCATAACTATTTTTTATTTAGCAATGGATTTTCAAAATTCAATAAGTGTGTTTCTTAGAAGAGATAAACCTATCAAAATGACATAGTTTTTAACACTATAGGAAGAACAAATTTTCATTGGCACTGCTACTTTACTTGACATGAGACAGTTTTCATTTTTGCAAGGTTTCACTTTTTCTCCTCTTTAAGTCTTACACACACCATCACGTTCCATTCAACGCAGAGTTAACAGATATTTACTTTTCAGTCTGTATCTCTATTGCTGATCTAAATTAAGATAATAAAGACTCTTGATGATACACCTTTAAACTGTACACTGAAAAACGTGAGGACTTACCTTCTGCTAGTTTTGCCATAAGCTGCAATCGGCCGGTGGCTCCAAGATCAATGCCAGCTCTATCCATCTCATCCGTATCCAACTGTCCACCTACACCATTTTGAGGGCCCTGACCTCCCTCCCCAGAACGTTCTGTTACATGGCCAACTTTCATAGGTCTACCGGCCAATTCAAATCCATTCAACTGATCCAGCGCTTTCTTTGCATCATCGGCATTAGCAAACTGCAACAAACAAAAATATATATCTTCTATGCAAAAAGTATGTCATACATCATGACATTGGTAATTCTAGCCCACCAAATAAACAATTTATATCAATCTTGAATCAAATGTTGATCATTCTAAATAAACATGTATGTGCAGGAGCAAGAACATGTGCAAGAGACTACAGATAAATGTGTTCGAGTCACAATTATGATTACATATAAAGGGAAACAGTAACAGTATGTGTGACTGATACAAGTGTGCTGGGCTGAGTAAACATGGATATGTATAGGCATATATGTGTACAAAGTGGAAGCTATTGATACAGCCACCCATGCACAAAGGGTCAAAGGGCTTAAAAGAAAAGGGAACATTTTTTCAATGCATTACTAGATAATTTGAGTCGGATGACGCTGAGGTTTGATCAGTTTGGACCTTTTTTTTGTTTATTTACATTCCTCAATCATTTAAGAATTATGTCACAACTGGATTTTGCAAAATACACAAGAAAATAATTCTAAAATAATATTTTTTTCACATCGTACTAAGTTATCTATTATGTGTCTACATAAGTCGATATATTTACTTTATATCCGTCAATAAACGTGGGGTCCCAGTGGCGCAGATGTACGATTCTCACCTCTGAAGCGAAAGGTACCGGGTTCGATTCCCGACAGCAACACTGTCAGGTATTTTTCTCCTTGAAACTCAGTGAAAACCTACATACCACTCCCCTGGTCCTATTCAGGTAGTGGGGGTCAAGAACCTATTCCTATTGGAGACGGACGATATTGTCCTGTGCCCACGTTAAAGAACCCTGGGCAGTTTTAAAAATCGATAAGAGGAGGCTGAAAGGCCGCTGTCTGGGCAAAATTAATTCCTACCACAAAGGTCATAGTGGGTTGATCATCTGTGTTAAACAATATTTAAATCGGACATGACCAAATCCAAACCCTCTTAAATTGACAAAGACTAAATAAATAGTTCTGGATCTATCTGTATACACTTACACTGATGAAGCCAAATCCAAGTGACCTCTGTGAATCATGGTCCCTCATGATTTTAATATCAACAATCTGGAAGACAAATTACACCAAAATCCAGTTACTTAAAATTTCTAAGTTACTCATTTTTCCTCTTTACAAAAATACTAAGGAAACATCAAATATACATACTTACGAAATATTCCATATAAGCTCATCAAAAATGCATATTACGAGGTCAATATGGAGCAAAATGAATGGAATGAGTACACACCAGACTTCTGCCGTGTACACAAAGAAGGGCGAACTAGAAAAATTACCTAATCCAACAGTACTATCACCATCACACTTGGTGATCTAAAGGTTACACGTAGGTGCATATGCTAATGTGAATTCAGTCATTCTTGGATCTTAGATAATTGAATGTTAGTGTGAAACAGTTTTATTGTTTATTGCTGCAAAACGAAACCCGTGACAGCCAGCTCCTAGTACGCCCTTCTTTGTGAACACGGCAGACTTGTTGAGGTGTATGCAACTCTTACTTTTCATATAGCGTCACGAATCAATAACACTTTAACTACCCGTAACTAATGAAGTGAGCAATAAAAAACTAAATGAATCCAATTGAAAGAGTGAAAACAGACTGTATAAAAAAAAATACTGCAGTTATTTATTAATCATACTAGGATGTAATGGGGTGTCATCTTCAATGTGTGTAGTAATATCTGTAACTCAACCAAATGTTAAATCCTGGATGTGATGGAAGCTGTTGGTAGAGAATCATCTCGATCAATATCAGTGAGTGAACATAGGGTGACCAATGAGGAACTTTTCCTGTCTTAAGTAGTAATGTCACACTATTCCAACAAACATTGATTTTCACACAACTTGTTTTAAAGTTCTAAAGTTCTAAATGTAACGCCATTTTCAACACATAAAGGTCATATCAAAAGCAGTTAAACAGAACTTGAGAAGATTGCATGTGAATCTCCGGGCCAGAGCCATGAAAACTCTGAATGGACCAGAGAAAAAAAATCCTGCACCAGACAGGACTCGAACCCTGGTCCTCTGCATCCAAAGTCGAGTGATCACAAAACTTGTTTCAAAAGTTTAAGAGAGTACTTTTTTTTTTTAAAGAAGGCATTTTACCCTAAATCTACTCGGGGTAAAGAACATTCAGTCCAACTATAAGAACATAAATAAATATATGTCTTCATGCCTGCCAATCAAATCCCACCAAAGTAAAAACAGATATCAATAGAGAAAAAGAAGAAAAAATATCGTTCCCCCTCGCCCCCCTAAAAAACCCAACAGGAAAATCCCTTTAAAGAGTTAAGAGGTCTGTGTTTTAGATTTCAAACTACAGAAGCTTACTAAAATCAATCACATTGTGCCAACTGACGAGGCATCACGAATTGACTATAAACCAGTTTTAAAAAAGTAAAAGTTTACCTTGCCGAATGGTTCAAAGATGCCTCTGAGCATATCTTCATTGATATTGAAATGCAAAGATCCAACATAAAGACGTAATGGTCCCTCTGTGGCTTGTTTCTGAGCCTGGGCTGGGACGGCAGGCTGTGCTCTGTTCTTCTCTGCTTGTGACGGCTGTACCATAATGGGCACCCCTAGCAACTTTTGGCCTGTTAGTCCCATGGCAAGTGTCACTGACTCGGGGTCTGCAAATTCAACATAGGAAATGCCCTTCGACCGCCGGGTCTTGTTATCTGTGATTAGACGGACATCTCGAACCTGGATAAAAATAAATCCTTGCCATCAAAATGAAGAAAACTTTCTATGACCCTTCTAAGCTTGCTCCCGGTCAAATGAATCTTTCACGTTTCTACAGAAAAGCAGATATTTATCTATGGGATCTAATTGCTGATTTACAAGGAACCACTAGCTCAGACCTGCCAACCCCCAAACTCTGACAAAGTCAAGAAAAAATCCTGACATTGGATGAAAATACATGACTTCACAGAAACACAAAGTCTAAAATTAAAATGCTACAAAGTTATTACCCAACAGATGAGAAATAAAATGCCCCATAAAAAGCATAATTTACAAGTGGCAGTCTAGCCCCTTGAACCCCCATCCATTCAAAAAAAATTATTTGTGAGAAGTCCCTTTTCATTAAATATAAACATATCTTGAAACAATACCTTTCCAACTGAAGAAAAGAACTCTTCCAAATCTCTTGGTCGAATTCTCGCTGAAAGCTGCATGCAAAAGATTGTCCTCACATCTCGTTCTTCAACAGACAATTCTGGCAACCTTTCTCTGAATAAAAAAACAATAAAAAATTGGAAAAAAAACAACAAAATAATATAACAAATATAAACTGCTCTCGACACGGCTGAGATGACGAATCATATCACTCCAAAATAGACACTTTCAACAGAACAGAGAGAAGCCCAAGTAATTTATTTGGGTACATACTACACAAACAAATTGTTACAGATGCTAGCCAATAAAATGAAAAAAGCCTGCTATACAATAGAACAAGGGACCAAAGTGTGAAGCTTGAAGGACAAACCATGATGATACAAATAAAATAGAAGGTTTAGACAATCCAGAGATTACTGCTCATTCATTAATGATCAGAAGGGAAGTCATAATATACCTCTTTATAATATCTCACTATCCATCCATGATGCACCCATCAGTCCATTTACTGTATTAGAAAATGTCCATTCTACAAACAGAATAATAATTAGCATTGAAGAGACCACGGACTGTATTCAACTATTTGTGGTTGTGGTGGAGAAGGAGGTGGTGGCATTTCAAATTTAACTGTGCCATTTTGATAACAATCTTAATATTTATATTAAAAAATGTGTGCACACTATTGAATACACTCCACATGATAGTATTCCGTATAAAACAAGCGATCTTGTTATAAAAACATGGGAGTCTGAAGTGTTCTTTTTTAATTTTACATAGAATTATGAAAAGCAACAAATTCTTTTTCATGCTAACTCCATCATAATATGATCCCTGATCAGCACAGAGTGAGCATAACAATTCCAGGGGATACGCTTATTTAGTAGGTGGACGTAGCCAGAAGTGTGGGTGTTACAATCGACGCACATCATACAGCACCATGCGTAACTATTCGAGCGCGACTTGTAAGGCTAATTTTTCATTTGTCCTGTCTAAAATATTAACCTGGATCCGATTGCACAATATTTTTTTTAACAAAAATTCCTGAATGAATGGGTGAGTTCATGTCTTCCAAAATAGTAGGGGTGACATATTTCATATCTCTATGTTGTTTGAAGCTTACCAGCATTTAGTGTGCGAATTTGCCAGCTGTGCAAAGTAGTACCATCCTACCCTATGTATTTATCTTTCCACCCATTAATC
This sequence comes from Tritonia tetraquetra, assembly GCA_030265355.1. NCBI lineage: Eukaryota > Metazoa > Mollusca > Gastropoda > Nudibranchia > Tritoniidae > Tritonia > Tritonia tetraquetra. The sequence goes on along the minus strand of JARBEQ010126845.1, from coordinate 3,219 downwards.
TATCTTGTCGAGGATTCACACCCACACATATCACATTGCCACATTACTCACCTGATAGGACTTCTACTGTAACCTCTTCGCTTTCCAGGAGACCTACTTCTTCTCCTCCTGTCCTTATCACGACTCCTACTTCTGCTCTTGCGTCTACCTTTCTCCTTTTCTTCTCTCCTTTTCCTCTCCCTGCTCCTGCTTTTGGATTTCCTGTCTCTGCTGCGAGATCTAAAGAGAATGTTATAACGTAGAGAATGTCAAAAGTGAATGGGAACAAAGCAATATATAACAGAACTATTATAGTGTGAATAATGATGTCAAAACATTTGTGGGAAAGGGATAAAATGCTAAACGGTCTTAAATTGGAATTCTAAAAAAAAACAAAAAACAAATTATTAATGGCCAATACTATTACACAAACTCTCCTCAAGAAAATTTCCAGACTATCCATGATAAAAATTACTTTACCCTGATCCCCAGTTAACAATTTGTCAGTTTTACGCCCTTGGCAACAAATTTTAGGCTGTATCAAAGGTCGGGACCTCCAAATTATAGTCCATCTCCGATAGCACTTGATTTCATTGGAATTATCAGGATCAGAACCATAAAACTCATGCTCCCACGAAATGGAAACAAACCAAAAAAAAACCCCCATTTGATGCAAAGTAGTGCATTCTGGGAATACTCCATTAGTCACTAATAGTTCCTCTAAAGGGTGCGCATATTGCTTCCTTGAGTCATCACATGGAACTGAATTTCGACATGTCATTTTGCCCAATTAGAGGGGGAGTTCCCCCCCGATTTTTGGGTCATCAAACCAAATTCCCCGAATTTCCCCCTGATCTGTGGGAACACTGCTATTATTAGACTAAGAGCACTCACCGTCGTCTTTCTCTGCTTCTGCTGCGCTTTCTCCTGAAAGAAAATAAAACGTGTATCTCGAATAAATATAAGGTTTTAAAAATTGAGAGGATTACCAATATCAATTAACAAAACAGTTTTGACACCTAATATTAGGCACCACATTCTAACTGTCACTTCTTTAGTCAAACATCCCTAATAATAAAAAAAAGGATGACACTATCCACAGCAAAATAGTTTATTATATTTTATGACATTCATTCAAAAAGCTTAACTGTATTTCAATCAAATTCACACAATTACATTGACTTCAATATTTTGGCTCTCTAGATATGCCCAGGCTTTTCATTCAGCTCAAAGACATTGAATAGTAACTGCTGCATTTGAATATGAGAGCAAGCCTCCTTCTTTCCAGTCCCCGTTTTACAATTTGATGAGAATGCAAATTCACAAAGGTGGAAGGTTACATTCCCCAAACAAGACAAGTCCACAAATCCGTGTTAAGAGATCCATCCCTCTATAATCTTTAGAAGAAGGAAGCCTTTTGTATGTAGTAAATGGAAGTAAAATGTGGCTTACAGATCAGACAAAAACGTACCTGGCCCCTCATTCATGTCCGGTTTGCATCTATTTCAAATTTCCCCCATAATGAGACCAATAAGAGACACCTATGCCAACACAACAAGAGCATCGAGTTAGATTTGTCAAGAAAAACTTGTTTTAAAAAAAAACTATGTTTCTTTTTGTAGTTTCTAGGAAAAAAAGAAAAAGCTCAGGATACGGAGGTTGATCCGGCTCCAGCATGAAGAGAGATATGGTCCTACAAATGGAGAAAAAAAATTAGAGAAAGACTATGGATGGCACTGTATTCGGGTAACCACCACTTTCTATGTTTGAGGCTTGATTTCAATATTGGACCTAATGTCTTCACCTGAAATGGAAAAATATCAAGATCTCAGTCATGTGTCTTGGATCACCCCAAAACCCTACCTCGGCACTCTTAACCACCCCGGCGGGAGCACAAGCTCAATACTTACCCTTCAACTACTCACAATTTTGACGAATAGAGTAGTGAGCAGCTGAAAAGTTTACCCATACTTACTTCTTGTCCTTTCTTGAGGATGAAGAGCTTGACTTCTCAGACTTGCCCACATCTTCCTAATATCCAAAACATCATATGAAGTAATCAGCATCACAGCAGGATTGGGAATGGGAGGAGGGGAAGAAAAAGACAGTACAAAATATCAGAGTTAATACATTTCATCAAGGATCTGAAAGGGGGAAAAAATTGCCATTTAACAAACTCAAACGCCATTGAAAAATATTTTCTCCTCAACAGCTTGTTGTGTATCCTCTTTCAAAAGGCACCTGAAAACAGAATAAAAGTCAATGATCAGTATCAAGTTAAATTCCATATCATCTTGTGCCTGCCGTTCTATCACTGAAAATAAATTGGTGGTTCCAGGATCCAAATCTGTGCAACAAAATGAAAAGGTCTTTGACCTGAGATGTCGTCCATTCAAAATTCCAACAATTCCTAGATATTAGGTATATATTGCCAATCAAAATAAAAGAACTATTCTAGACTTGTACAAGGGTATTCTTATATATCATTAACAAACATATGCGAGTATAATGTATAGTTCATTGACTGTGAAGGTTTTAAAAAAAAGGGAGAATGTGAAAAGCATACCTCTTTCTTGTAAGGTGCCTCCAGCATAGCTTCCACATCCAACTCATCTGCCATTGTGACTATCAGCTGGAGAAAAAAAAGCCATTACAACTAGTATTAACACAGGTGAGAGTGAGCGCAAAAAATCATTACACATATATGATATGATAATACGTCATACATTTATTCCAGAACATTTGCATTTTTGCACTTAAGAAATTCCTACGACACAAAAAAAGTCGGGTGATCTCAATGAACTCAATGATCATTTCGAGAGAAAAAGGTGGGAAATTCAAACAAACACGCTTACACCTCCCGCCCTCTGCTTCTAATAAACTTATAAATGTAAATTAATATAGACGTCTAAATAGATGAAAAATACGTCGTGGCTGCTCGTACGGGTCCATATGAGAAGAAAAAATTCTACCTGTACTCAGGGATGTAAATGGGTTACAAAAAAAAAATAGGAAAGTCACGCCAACACAATCTGAATCAAAATTTATGTTATCATACCCCGAGTTTATGGTTTATTTTTATCCCAAAATAGTATTGTATAAATTATATTCCCGCTGATGTGCTTTCGTTTTGACATGTGCCTTGAAATATGTCTTGCCATAGTTCACAACACTCCGCGACAAAAGCAACACCAAGCCATTCCATCGGCATCTAATTTTCTGATGTAGAATGAGAGAAAA
>JARBEQ010126734.1:3375-13575 GCA_030265355.1 Tritonia tetraquetra | reverse complement strand
CTTAATATCTTGATCCAGAGAAATCCAGACTCATTGTGCTGGCCCTACACTGTAATAGTAAAAGGGAATTGGATAAGTAAGTAAATTTATTCAGTAATTTTACAAACCTTGTTTGGTACTTCATACACATGTCAAACCTTTCATATTCATTTTTCCTTTGACTTTTAAAAGATTCCCCTTTTAGACTTAATAAAAAAATAAATTATTGTTTTTGTGTTCAGAATAATAAAAAATAATATATTCAATTATATTTTTCTTTTATTTCTTAATTTTCTTATCTAGTGTGGCAACAGCATGATGTTCAGGAGTTATGTAGAGTTATGTTTGATGCATTGGAACAAAAATGGAGAAAAACCATTCAAGCAAACCTTATCAACCAGCTGTATCAGGGAAAGATGAAGGACTATGTCAAGTGCTTGGAAGTAAGAGCAGATGAATGTGTGCTTTTACTTGATTGATTGATATCTTTATTGTCCAGAAAAGGCAATTACTTAGATATTAAATGTTCTTATCTTGAAATGCTCACAGTGGGCTAATCACCTGCTTGGCCTAATATCTTGATCCAGAGTAAATCCGCCTCATAGAGCGGGCCCTACACTGTAATGGTAACGGGGAACTGGATAAGAAAGAAAGAATCTTGAAGTGCTCTTTTTAACCAAGAAAAGTTATTATATCAAAGGCGATTCAACAGAAGTTGAAGACTCCATGTGAATCTTCCGGGCAAACATTAAATTCTTTGAATCCTGATTTGACCCAGGGACCTCGGCAACTTCACCACAGAGTTTGGGTTATCAAGCACACAATTTTCATAAGAAACAAGTGAAACATGTGAATCATATTTTTATTTTGGTCAATTATTGATACTGTGACAAAAATTAAGGTTTCTAAAAAAGTACATTTTGGCAGTGGCAACAGTTTTGATTTTTTAACTGGTAAAATAAGCTGGCTTTGTTTGAAAGAAAAAAGTTTGAACCCATATCATTTGATTTGATCCTGTCTTATTTCTTGCACAACATTGCAAGCATCTGAAAGGAATTCAAATTTAAATCTTTAAGTGAAATATTTTTTTTCTCTACACTGTCTTTTTTTTGTTCTGCCTCTGTATTGTGGTAGAGATCTATAATAGAAATGATACTGAATACAATACAATGGAATTATGGACATATCATGATGTGACCAAATAGTTTGAAACAATTTTTGAAAAACAAACTAATCTTCTTATGTTTTGGTATCGTTTTCTGATACAGTGTGGCAATGAGAGTGCTAGAGTGGATGCATACCTGGACATCCCCCTCGTTATCCGTCCATTTGGATCCACAGATTCCTATTCCAGCGTAGTAAGTTTTTTACTTTTGTTCTTATTTTTTGTCTTGAATATTTAATCAAAGTCTCGTTTGTTTTAAAAGTTTGAAGTTATCTGTTTTACGCCTTTATGAAAATTTTAGAGATGGGACTCCGCACAGCTGGTTAAAGCCATTTAAACTTTTTGTCGTGGCTGGGATTCGAACCACTGATCTCCAGTTTCATGGGCAAGTACACTATAACTGCACCACAGAGAAGTTTGTTTGTTTATCAAGCTTATTAGCCTTTTTGTATGACCCTCACTCTTAGGCTATTACGGCTTTGATATGTTGGTGAATTGCGGGTTAATCGCTTTGGCTACAAAAATGGCCTGCCATCTGAAAAGGGAATTTATTCTTCTTATAATACTCACAATAGGCTACAGTCTTGAATTTGTTAACACACTTTTGTTTTATGTGTAAAGTTGATGCTGAAAACAGGGGGAAAAATAAGAATTCTTGGGGTTTTAGATTAGATTACATTGTGTCTCATTATCTTATTCAGACTTGCCGTTTATACGGATTTAATCCGGATCATGCAGATTTTTCCCCAAAATTTACTGTGATTCCGATATTCTGATTTCCTGGCCTCAGATACTGATTTTCCCAGAAAAGTGAAATCATCGACCATTTCGCACTGTTCGGCATTCGTTTAGCGTGCATTTTTTTTCATGTTTTTGTTTTGCATCATTCGGCGTTCTTTATGATATGCGTACGTGCCAAGAAGTTTCGGTTTTTGTTGTCCTTTTCGCACTGTGTAACACCTCTTTTCCATGACTGATCAGTGTGAAGTTTTCGGTGTGAAGTTTTTATGAAGACATAATAGCACGTCACTGTCACATCTAGCCTTCTACGCTAACTCTAACACACAATGTTGCTGTTGACACACGTGTACACTCTCACGCGCTCTTGTACACTTTTCATGATTACGCTACAGGGCTTCCACTCTTCTGTGGATTTGCCAATTTGGATTTTTCCGTTGATTTAAGAATTGATTGTCACAGGATTGAATAATGAATTGTCTTGTTAGCGTAGCCGCTGGGTCATTTGTGGATTCTTCCGTTGGGGTTACAGGCAGTCCGTTGACAAGTCTTTGACTGTAACAGCTACTAAACTGTTCGACTCATGGCCCTGTCCTCGTAGGGTAGCAGTAACGCATTCGCTTTGTGCGTAGACAGTGTCCTAGATTCAAATCCTGGCAGCGATTTGGGGATTTTTTCCTTTTGGACTTTCTATGTGGATTCCTTGCTTGTGGAATTAATTCCTATGGACTATACATCAAAGGTCCTGTCTTGGATGTGACCTATGAGTTCCAAGGGCGCAATCCAGTCCGCTGCTGTAATACCTTTTTTTATTTGATTATTCAAACTTGTTTTTAAGTCGAATTGCATCTTCACAAATGAGAAAATAGCCATAGAGAAGAATTGGGGTTGGGCTACCTTCACGCGAGTGTTCCAGTCTTCAGCTGAGATGGTCGAGTTGTTTGGGAAAGCATGACACATGGCGCCTTTTATTGATAACGTTCTGGGTTTTTTTCTCCTCATTCTTTTCGACTTGTGTTTCTTTCTGTTTCTTTCTGCTAGTTAATTTACGCCTATGTTATAATGATATAGGGGACACCCTACCAGATGTGATCCCCAACAATTCATGATACCATAAATCTTATCATCATTTGGTTTTACAAAGTTACCAAGTGTGTATGTCCATGCTGGCGAAAACACGGATGTGTATATGCTGGAATATATGTATACACATAGTCTTATAATGTAATGTTACATATTATATTGGATATTTCTTTGTCATTTTACGGATTTTTGGGGCTGAAAATACAGATTGTTCACTGCTTATTTGTTGTCATGGTAACTCACAGGATAGAAAACCCATGCAAATGAAAGCATTCTCATCTTGATTGTTATGGCAAATGTTCACCCGATCATATTCTTCATTTTCAGACGGAAGCATTGAAGGCGTTTGTTCAGCCAGAAACTTTGGAAGAATCCAACCAATACTTCTGTGAGAAGTGCAATAAGAAGTGCAATGCTCACAAGGTATTTGTTCATAATGTTTCTCAGAGATTATCAAAGACAACATACTTCTAATATTCTTTTGTTAAATTTTAATTTTTTTAAATATTGTTTTATGATTCTAAAGAAATAACAAGACAAGTATACTTTTTGTTGGATGTAAGTCTGTTTTATGGAATGTCATAATTTTGTTTTATGTCTGCAACAGTAACTATCTTGATTTTGTTAAAGTTATTTTTCATTGATTTTTATTTCTCAGGGCTTCAAGTTTATTTCCTTTCCCTACTTGCTCACTTTACAATTAAAACGGTTTGACTTTGACTACGCAACGCTACAGAGAATAAAGCTGAATGACAAGTAAGATTTTTTATCACAAGAACATGAAAGCTAAAAGAATGAATATTCACTCATCTTAAATTTTAGCCTGGCAAGTTAAGAATTGTTTTATTTGTTTTTACTGAGTTTGTGTTACAGGGGCACAGGTTTAACTCGGGGTATGGTTCTGGCCTTTAAAGCGAAAGTTACTGTTACCCAGCGGCGACAGCTGTTGTTTTTCTTCATAAAATTTGGTATAAACCTATTTGCCACTCCCCTGATCCTATGAAAGTAGGTGGGATCAAGAACCTAGTCCTATTGAAGACAAGACGATAAATTTGGAGGTCCCTTGTGCATGTTAAAGAACATGGATAGATAATAATAATAAAGTTTATTTCTAGAGTGCCTTATTCCATACTTAATAGCTCAAGGTGCATATCACATAAATATTGGCAGTGACCAGCAATGTTTACAAGTTATGATGTTAAAACATCAGTTATAGTGTACTTGCACCTTACACCAAAAGGTACTAAAAAGGTTATTGATAAAGAAAGATGTTAAAACATACTATACTATACAACTAATTCACAAATATGTCACACAAGTAATGACAAATGCATGTGAAAATAGATCATTGACTATCAAGACATTTGTGAAAAAAAGAAGTTTTTAGCCTCTGTTTAAAAATCACCTCGTCTGTTCTACATTTTAAACTTTCAGGCAAAGAGTTCCAAACTGTAGGTCCAAAGTGACTAAATAAATGCTCAATCAAAAAATGTCTTTGTGCCTCTAAAAGGGACTTCTAATTCTAAATTTATTTTGGCACTAGATCTTAAATGACGTTGAGGTACATAAACTTTGATTAGATTTCCACGATAACACGGTGCTTTATCATTAATACATTTCATTTATGAGCTAAAAGAGCTACTTTATAAACTATCCTTTCTGTTATGGGCAGTCAGTGACGATCAAGGAGCAAGATAGATCCGATATAAGTGAACAGAATGTTTTAGGTGATTTTCTATAATTTGTTCATTGTTATCAGACATCAATTGTGTGCTCTAGATTTATGCTGTTAGTATTCACTTGGATCATAAAAATTTAGGTTAAAGTTATTCAATTTTAAAGATTTATGTTGTAAAAGATGAAAGACTTGGACATTTATAAGGAAAAGATGACACTAAAATATATTTTTAAAACAAACTGATGGGAATTTTTTTTTTTAAAAGGAAAAAAATCATGTCTCTGCATCCTCAATGAGTTAAGGTTGCTTCTGGAATACATTTAGTGCAAATAGAAAAACATAGTTATTGAAATCATTAAAATGAATATATTTGAAGGATTTTTATTACATATTTTTTATTAGATTTGTGCAATGGACAAGAGTTATAGTAAGAAAATGCAATATGATATCCATGACAGAGGTAGTTGTTCCACTTTGACAAATGATTAGTATTTTATTACCATTTATGGCTTGGCTCATTTCAAAGATGCATAAGGGATTTAACCATTTTGCATGCATCTCTATCACTTACCTACTTTATCTATCTTTTATCGCAATAAAGAATGACTTTCCCAGAGGTTTTAGACTTAAATCCTTTCATCACACCTCCTGATGTCACTGTCAAAGACACGTTGGAAGAAATGGACGAAGAGAAGACTGCAACTCTTTCTAATGATCATGTTGACAGTAGTGATGAAGGTATGGTATTTTTTAAATATGCTGTGTTCATTTCAAACATCACTATTACATATGCAAAATTCTGCATAACCAAAATGTAAAAAAAGGAGGGAGGAAAGGATGGTATTAGATTTTTTTTGAGAGATTGTGCATGATTTTAAATAAATGAAAACAAGACGTACCAGGAGACATTCATTAAAAAAACAAAGACAAATGGCCTTAATGAAGACAGTTTGAAATAAATATCTAGATGTAATGATAGCATTAAATGATAGGGAACAGACAAGCTCAGAAATCTCTCATTTTTGAGAATGTGTTGGTTGGAAGCCCTGTGATGTGAATTTATGCATTTTGTAATTTGCCTGAAATTTGACATTTATTTCTATTTGATTGCTTGGAAGGTATTGATGAAGGCATTGAGGTAGAGGCAGCTTGCTCTGGCACATCTTCTAGCAGTGACTCATCCAGCATTAACAGTGACGCTGCTACCAACAACCGCAATGCTTCATTTTCAGGATGTGAGGTCAGTTTCACTATAAGGTTTTATCCAGGACAAATGTGGTGGTATAATTAATCACATTAGAGTTATAAAAGGTGTGTAGCGTAGTCGCCCTGTTCTTCAAATAAGGAAAGCTGGCATGCTATGGGTTAATATCTTACTTGTTTGAAGAAAGTCGGTGTGGAATTTGTGTTGTATAATCCAAAATACTGACAGTTGATGAAGATCTGTAAGTAAAACCATGTGTTTGTTATTAATATTCCTGCAGGGTCCATATGTGTACGAGCTGTTTTCTATTATGATCCACTCTGGCAGTGCCACAGGAGGTCACTATTATGCTTACATCAAGTGAGTAATGCACTGTTTGGTTTGTATGTTTTTACTTTTTTACTGCCTTATCCAGGAAAGAAAATAACCTAAAACATTTAAGCTAGAGACCAGAGTTAACTTTATTAAAAAGAGCAGAATACCTATGGCTGCTTCCTTGACAAAATTGTAAAAAAAGTACCTGTCACACGAACATGATGCAATTATGTCTAAAGAGAGAACCTTTCACAGGATAAATGTATAGAAATGGGATGACATGTTCCCTAGGAAACTCAATTGAAGATGTATTATGTTGTTACATATAGATGTATGCCAGTATTGTTAAGAATAAACAACACTGCATTTATGTGTTGTGTGTTTAGTCAGTGAAGAATAAAAGCTTTCGTTTCTCTATCTTTTATTTAATTGCAAAAGTTACTTAGTGAATGACATATTTTCACCTTTGCTTCTATTACAGGTCTTTCAAAGAGGGTCGTTGGTACAGTTTTAATGATCAACAAGTTTCAAAGGTAAATGTTACAATAGGATAATGTTTGTAATAGTTTATTAACCGTCAGCTCAAAGTGAAGTTATTAAATCTTCTGAATTCATTGTCCCACAATACATCAATCCAATTCTTATAGAAGTAAGAGATAAGAATTTCATGATTACAATGTGGGAGAAGCAAGAGTTGGAAAGCTCTCTTGAGCTTCTATTTGATTTGAATAGTTGTCTGCCTGTGATAGAAGATTCAGATATCAAATTGAATATACTGTCGATAATATAGCAATTTATAAAGTTTCAGATTTACTACAGCAATCATTATCATGCCTGCAGGAATTTTCTTGAGTGAACCATTGCAAGGTTGATGTTTGAAAACAATAGTTTTATGAAGATGATAAAAATTTGGTTTATTGAAATCTGCTCTAAATGATCACTTTTTAATATTTCAGATCACATATGATGATATACGGAAAACTTATGGTGGATCGTCATATGGAAGAGGATTTTATTCCTCTACCTATTCAAGGTGATTTCAAGTGTAATTTTACACATTTCTACGATGGTCTCTATTCACAAAATGTGACTTCAGTTTTTTCTTGATTTAATTAGACTTGTGATTTACAGACTCTATGTCCTCTTGTATAGTTTCTTTTGGGTTTGCCAAATCTCACATTAATTTTTTTTTTAAGGGTGAAAAAAGGGAAAAATTAGAGGACATAGTCTCACGCGTATGTAATAAAAAAAAAAAGAAAAAAAAGTTTAGTCAGACATTTGCATTGAAAAGATCGTTTTAGTTTTATATAAATTATGCTTCTGGTCCAAGTCTCAAATCAGTAATCAGGAAATTTGATGCAAAAAAAATGAGATTGTCATGACTCTCTTGTGAGATATTTTTATTTTTTTATTCTAATACAAAATAGCCCAAGAGGAAATATGTTTATATGCATGCCATCATTTTTATTTTTTTTCCTATAATTTTTATAGATACTGACTAGATTAAATTAATCGATTTTTTTTGCATTTTGTCAACCGTTACCATGTTTTTATATTTGAAAATTGATCTTTGCAGCTCTACCAGTGCATACATGTTAATGTATCGAAGAATTGATAAAACCTTGAATACCGGTGAGTGCAAAGATTGTTGTTGCCTTAGGGGTAGAAGATCTGGTGTCCTTATCGCTGGTTCTTGTAAATCTTTTGCACTGGTGGTATACATGCATGTGTTCATATTTAAGAGAATAATCTTTCTAGAGATTGCCAGGAATTGCAGCCGCACTGAAAACAGAAAGGCAGGGTCATGCAACTTAACTGCCCTGGAGATTCACGTTGAATCTTCTCAAGTTCTGTTGAACCTTTCTGTGTTAAAAAGGGCATAGGACTTTCAACATTAGAACTTTTAGAACATTCAACATGATATTGCAAACCAGGATCAATCGATTAATGTTGGGTGTTAGTTTGTAACCAAGCTTAATATTACCATGGCAATACGCTGTTAATTTCTTTAAGGTGAGTTGAGTGAAAAGATCAAGTTGTGTAGGTGAACTCAGTCATGGTTCAAATTTATATTTTTTAGATTTTATGCAGCCAGACAATTTCCCAGCAGCTTTAAAGGCAGAATTACAAAGACAAAAAGATAAGGAGGAGGCAGAGCGCAGACAGAAAGAAATTGACAAGTCCACTTGTAAGGTAAAGCGATTTCTATATTTCCCTGATAATCAAGTTTAACAGCATTTTTAGAAAGAAATCTTTGTGAAAAGCCTTGAATGGGGTACTTGAGTTGAAACATATCACATAGAAAAGAACTGATATTGTAATCATTCTTTTGTTTTGCAGATCAAGTTGTATTGTTTCCATCCTGTGGACCAACGTAAGATAGACGTGAGGCTTGAAATCCACAAAGACAAAACACTGCTAGAGGCCACAGAGGTGTCATGGAAGGTAAGTCTGTCATGAGGTCATCCTGTTTATTTTTTTAAAAAGGAAAAATTGTCAAAATACATGAATTAATTAGTTTTTTTTATTATAAGCCTTCTTTTAATCTATCTTCAAGTTTATTTCTCACTTGTTTATATATGCAAGAAATATTATGATACTTTTGGTATCAAATTATTAACTCTTTATGACGGTAATTATTTTCACATTCTTCGTGATTTCTTTTGTTTTCGCGTTGAGAGCATGAAGGTTACCTTATTTGACTTGGAATTGTGCCTCTATTTTATATCAGAACCCTATCTTATTAGACATCAAATTAAATATAATTGGATGTACTTTAACATTCACTGAATGGTTTGTACAGATTATTGACATGAATAACAACGTTGAAGGGTAAACATGAAAAGTGGAAACATCAACAAATTGTTCTCACCTGAAAAAAATCAATTAGAATTGAAGGTAGACAAAATTGCTGTCATCTAGCTTGTAAACATATCTATACTAAAGACTCCACAGAAATATCAAGTTATTATTTCAAAAATTTTGTTTTCTATGCCCCATTATGTGAATGTAAACAGGGCGTAAACTGATATTATTTTACTATTAGATTTACAGCTGAAATCACAACTGTGGCTTCAAAGATTCACTAAAAACAAACAAAATCAACTCCAAACAACCTGTTTTCTGCTTGTTGTGAAAGTATTAGACTTTCGGGAAATGGAAATACCAAAACAAAGTAAGAGGCAAAGCTAGTTTTAAGTCTAGTTTCGAATTAGTGACATGACGTGTTACTGGAAAACCAGCACACAGGAAAATCCATCGGACAGTGGGATCGCCCAAACCAGCATAAAGGGTTAAAGGGGATTTGTCTTTGTTACACTTAGTAATTGTTGACAATAGGAAAAACTACTTCAATGACTGCTTGTTTATCAATACAAATCATTATTTAAAGATCTGCAGGAAATTTCACTGGACCTTTAAGATATTGTATTATATTGAAATCTTTCATTTTGATGGTAAGTTCCTAGAGCTATTGATGTGGAAGAAGAGAAATAGTTCCAAACATTGCTGTCATGATTATCTTTGTTTGTTACCCGCAGCTTTTTGAGCTAGACAAGTTTGTGTCTCTTGACTGCTGTCGATTGGTGAAATACGACGAATATCAGGACTCGCTTGAGAAGTCTTATGAAGGAGAGGAAAAGAAGTCAATTGCTGTTGTCCTCGGTGGAGTGAAGGCAAACTACACATTTGATCTTTTGCTAGAGACGAAACGACCAGAACAGATATTTTTGGAGTATAAACCTGGAGGTGAGTGTTTAACCCTTTAATGACCATGAGATTTAGGGACAGTAGGACTGACTATATTAAACATTAAATATCTGACATTCATCATATTACTGAAAACATGGAAAGACAAATGATATGGTCTTTAAGGTATAGATATTTCTTCATGAATGTCCAATTGGGACTCATTTGGGCTATTATCTGATAGATAGATGCTGTGGTTCGGTTAGAACTAAACCTACAGGGAAAGCGTTTGAACAGTTTAGAGACAGGCAACTTTGCTTATTTATATGTTCTTGTTCTTTCCTTTTTTGA
>JARBEQ010126623.1:0-13578 GCA_030265355.1 Tritonia tetraquetra | reverse complement strand
GGGCAGTAGAAATCATAATCAAGGTCAATAAACAAATTAATGTAGCCCTTGTGGTCACCTCCTCAGCTAGGTAAGAGTTGGGAGAATTTACCACATTAGGCGAAGATGTATATTATGTATGTATGTGTATATGCAAGTATGGGTGTATGTATGTATGCTTGTTTGTAGTTATCGACATGTTTATCTATAGATGTATACGTATGTTTACACAAATGATACAGCTCATGTCATGTTTTGTTTGTTTTTGTTGGGTTTTTTTCTTTCTCTCTCGTTGAATTAATTATTTTTTTTTAAACAGCGGGCTTCCATGGCGAGGGTTCGAGTCTCACAAACTTCAAGTGCTTCATTTGCCGTTTCCCTGGGCAAGAAATTTCACATTCACCCCGATTTCCTCACTCGACTATGGTGTAGAAATAGGCACCAATCCTCAACTAAGAGTTGGGCAAAACAGCTGCGTTAGGCCAGCATCCAGTCCAGAACATAACACACTGGGACTTGTCCGCTTCACGCTACCGAAACCGGGTTACGCACCGGCCTCACGATCCTCGAGGCTCTTACTAAAGACGTAGCTTTACTGATCACGGATCACACATTCTTCACACACCACCAAGTAGACGAGCCGACCCCCTTTTCACTGACTGATTGAAAATGCGACTGCATTCATTTGTCGGCCTCCTTTTCTTCCCGAACATAAGAGGGCAAAACAGACAAGACCCCAAAGAACCTTTTACTATTCTATTTATAGATGTAGCGCCCGCGTACTGCTCGTACTAAGGTCACGGTCACGGTCATGTTTACAGCGATTGCGCATGGCCAAGGTCAGAGACCTCACATTGAAAGCCGCGTGATGGTGTCGGTTGCAAACGTTGGTGAACGTGCCAATACATTGGCCTACCATAGATTTGGAACTCGTTGAATGAATACATTACCATGGTTATAAATGAAGAGTTTGCTAAAATAAGGTAAAAACTGATATTTAATAATTCTGAAGGGGTAGATTTAACGAATCGCTTACAATTAGTCGATTATGGTTACCTGTCTGCCCTACACGTGAGGCTGTTTTGTTTTGTTTTGGGTTCTCTCTCGTCACGTGTCGGGAGTATGTCAGACTGTCAGAAAAACATGCGAACTGATAAGCGATAGCTGAATCTACGTGAATGAATCGCTTGAGCTGGGTCATGAGCCGAGAGATGTGTGTTGTAACATGTGAATTTTACCTCGTTACATTAGACGTCGGCTTTTTACATTTTACTCATTCGTGATCGTGTGGATATATTTCCTTACTGGATAATTCTCAAGTTCCATCATCATATCGGTTGCTGGATGTCTACTGCTGTAGTCGACAGATTACTTTGCTCGGAATTTCAACGAAAAACAGCATCGTTTGATTAGTGTTTGACTTGATAAACTTCAGCTTTGGAATTAATTTCATTCTGATATAAAACCACGTCAAGTGAAATCTCTTGTGTTACTTGAGTTACAAAAAACCTTCGCTTGGATTCTCAATATAATTTACCAGTCACAGTTTAGACTTGGACCCTCTCTCTAGTGGGGATTGACCTCAGATTTGGGACAACAATTTACTTGGAAAAAGTGATTCTACCAGTTTGATTCTAGAGCTGGCTAAAGCTCCGTTTTCTTCTGTGTTTTTGAAAATGATTATCTAAGGTAATTTTTTAATTCCATGATTTTGAAAAATTGTCTTTAAGATTATTATTATAATATTATCTTTTGGTTTCTGTATTTGAATGTGTTTTCTTACCTCTAGAGATCGTAGGAGGTTCTACTTATATCTAGACCTAGAATGTCTATTTGTAATTCTTTACAAGACCCATTTATGTTCTTATCTGGGATTTTGTTATGTCTTTTGGACCCAGCCACTTGTCCAACCCTGGTTTTCTCACATGTGTCATGTCTTAAATCAATCACTTGTAATTGATTTGAAATTGTCATGTTGGAAGAAGTGTCATATAATGGCTCAATGCTTATGAATTTTTTAGTTCAGTCATAACATTTTGTTTCGCTTGCTCTCCTCTATTCATACTTTGTTGGTGCTTCAAATAAAAGGACGCTCTTGAGCCCTCCGCTGGCAGCTATTCAGCAGCATGTAGGTTTCCCCTTAGTAGACCTAGAGTTGTTACTTAATTACCATTTATAGAGGAAACGATTCAATGTCACACCGGCGGCTTAGAAAGTAGTGGATAAGAGTTGCTAGTTTGTAACAGCAGCATATTTTTTTCTCATTTGATGTGAGCAAGCGAAAGTGTAATGTTATTGATGAAGAACAGATGACAAGTGATGACAACCAATTTTCCTATTATTGGATTCTAGATAGCTTTTTTCTTGTTACTTTTTGGTGTAATAAGGATAATGTTCTCTTTTATCTTGTGATTTTGCTTTTGAAGTATAACTCAACAAAGAAAAAGTTTAATTTCAAAACTTATAGATAGGAAATAACACACAATAAACTATCAAATTTTTTGTTTATAATTTTTTTTAAAAGCACCCCTAGCATATATTCCATGAAGCTCTGAGCCTGGGCACGCCAAAAAATGTCATTCTTTTGAGTTCTTTCACTTTTGCTTTTATATTTTAGGCTTGTTACAGGGTTTGAACAATGGTATTGATTTTTAAACTAGAATTGACAAGGGAAGACCCACCCTAATCAGGACAAGACTACAGAAAACAGAACATAATAGACAGAAAGTTACAGCACAGAGGAAAAATAAGTATCTAAATGAAAAGTTTATTCAATAAAAGAAGCTGAAAACAGGCCATGTGGCAAGTTTGAAAACAGTCCCTTAAAACAATACACCCGGCAGATTTGCACTTCAGACCCTGAGAATGGATCCATAAAAACTAGAAGGAAAACCCTGGCTTGAACTTCCAACAAATTATTAATTTTTTCTAATGATCAGAATAGCAGAGAGAGAGAGAGATCTGAATTTTGAAGGACGCTTTCCTTCCTCTCTACTTTGACATCTCTGAGATAAAAAATACTTTTTCAATACAATTTCCAATATACATGACATAGACTACTTCAAGCTTCATCGTTATCAATACATATTTTCTATTCATCACCCATAGACTTCTTTTCGATAGATCCAAGAATGTTTTCAACTTCACTGGCCTTGTACGCTTCTTGTACCATTTTAATTGAACGATATTCATTATCTTCACCTGCTAAGATTTAACACCTTGTGGCAAACTATATTCGGCACACAATGATTTCTATTTCTAGTAAAAAGATTTGAAAAAAATGAATTTAAAGAATTTTGATAATTTTTTTTAGCAAGCAATTCATCCTGTTGTAAAAAGAATTTATTCTAGAATAACATGTGACTATTCCTGCAGTGAAATTGAATTATCTAGGAATACAATACGATTCCAAATACTGATCTTTTATAATAAAAATATTATTTATAACAAGATTTTTTGTGTGTCTTGTTAAGTTAGACTTAGATAAATGGTTACTTCTAAAAAACATTAACTCCTAGCCGTAAATGTGTAGAAGATCATAGTCAAACTTAAATTCCTTGTCCTTCGCTTTGCAAAAAAATTGGTCACAGTTTAAAGATTTTTTAAAGAAAACAAATCACGCCCAAAAATACAATATTTGTTTGAAAAAATTACCACAATTTTGACGTGGTAAAGTCCAAAGCTTTGAGCGAATTGGCTATCTGGAATGCTTGATGTGTCCAAAAATGTATATAAGGTGAAAAAAGAATATTTCGTTGGCAACAGCATTTCTGTGAATGAATGTAGTTATCTCTCTTTTGTCTCTTTATACTTTTTGGCTTTATTTTGTGACTTTCTCTCTCCATGCGACAAAGCACTGATTGATATTACCGGTTTGTTTGTTAACGCGTCTTGTGTGTGTTCAAGGAGGATATTCAGTTTGTTGTTAAAGGGCAGACATAGTCCTGCTCTCATTTCTTCAAGGTGGAGACTGTTTACCTTTAGCGTAACCCAACTTGTAGTGGTGAGGGATGTTGTTTGTACAGGGGGCCACAACCAGGAATCCTGTCCTGGATATAGAACAGTTATATCCCCTTGGATGCTAAATTGAGTCCCTTTGTCTAAATTTAGGCCCACAGTCTGGTTGCGGTCAGGAACAAACAATTGGTGTCTTGTTTGGCAATCTTTGTTTTGTTTTCCTTTGAATTCAATTTGATTGTTTGTTAAAATTAGCTTCATTTGTGGGTCAAGTTTTGTCTTATTTTTGGCATTGAATCTGTTCGTGACCCATTCTGGTCAGTCGTTCCCGTGGTCAGCTTTTGCTTAAAATAATGTGTCCACCTTGACAGTCTTTATTTTGGCATGCAGTCTTCTGTGGACAGCATTAGGTCTACCAGATTTGAAGTGAAAAATCTAGTCCTAGAGTCCATACTCTGAATCTTAGATAGAAGTATATTTTGACATTGTTCTTGAAATCTTACATTTTGGTGGCTTTGACTTTGACTTGACACGTTGATATTTATTCATGTGATTATGTATTGAGACAAAGGTTTGTAGTGTCAGCTTTTTCGTTGGATTATATCTAGACTTTTATTGTAAAAAAAATGTTTGTTGAATTGGTGCATGATACAATTTTGTCACATTTTTCTTTTGGTGAGTTTCCGAGAGAAAGCAGAAGTGATTTGAAAAAAAATATTTCAGCAATTTGGGATTTTACAAAATAGTCCCAAATAGCTAAATAACATTGTAGTATAGTTTAAAATATATTGCAACTTTTTTTTCATTTTGTTGTCAGTTTCAGTTAGGAGGCTGTCACTACCTCAGATGAGAGATTATAACATTTTCAAAAAGTCTGTAGGGAAAAATATTACAACTGTTTTTTATAAATTTTGAAATGGTTTAAATCTTTTTGTAACAAAAAGAAATAATTAATTGATCTTATTTTTAAATTTACAGATGGCTGCTATTCTATCATATCGTCAGAATGGATGCTTTCCTCTCATTAAAATGGAGTCAACAGTACCGGATGATTCTCACATGTCTTCATCTGGACTCTTTAGAGACTTAAAATTAAAGCGTAAAAGAGTGCGAGACATTGTTCATGAATCAGAGGCAGGGGAAGGGGACACAGAATGTGATCTACAAAGTGATTCTAGTTCAGGCAGTGGTGACAGTGCTTATGTCTCGGACAGAACATGTGATTTTGATACGGCTCCCCCAGTGAAGAAAGCCTCCTTGGTGCAAGAACAATATGAATTTACCAAGTTATTGGTTCCAATACCATCCCCACATACTTCTCGTTCACAACTGTCACCACAGTATTCATTATCATCATCTTCCTCATCACCGATCTTACCTCCACCTACCTCATCATCATCATCCCCAGTATTACCTTTGACATCATCATCATCTTCATCATTTTCAAACTCCCAGCCCCCGTCCACGTCCCCCACCACCATCATGTCTGCGATGTCTTTGACATCCCAATCTACGGTCACCACATCCACGGTTGCTCAATCCGATCCCATCAACTCCATCCTTTCTTCATCCACGGCATCCTCGCTACTGTCGGAGACAACATCCCCCTCAAAGGACAATGAATCATCATTATCATTATTTTCTGACTCACCTTCATCTACAACAATTCCCCCGGTCGCGGCTCCTACCACACCACCACACAGTATGGCCAATCCAATGTTTCTCAGCTGCTCACCGGGATACCTCATGCAGCTTTCCAACGGATTTTCACCCTCCACCAGCCCTAGTGCCAACAATGGGATGAAGCTTTTCCCTGTGATGGGAATTCCTACCTCTGGAATATTTCAGTCAGTGTCAAACCCTGTCTTCTTCGCCACTGCAGCACCCGGTGGTGGCTATCTAGTCTCAGCAGCTGGAAATGTACCGATGGATCCTTCAGCATCCATTATCTCTTATCCGACTCTGGACGGAACGAAAGCCGTTCACGCCGAAGATGTTTTGAAGTTAGACAAACCTCACATCACATTGTCAACTTCTCCCTCTAATTTTCCAAACATAAACATGGCGAGCCCAAAATTCAAGGAACCCAAAAAGGAGGAAACACGACTGGAGAAAGACACTGAATTTATTTCTCATTACACCAATGGAGCTTTTGTATACAAGGGCCACTTGGCTGAGAATCCGCACAACTTGAAACCTAAGGAAGAGTCTGCCCCGTTTGGTGAAAATATGAAAAATGAAGATTCCGATGGAGAAGAGCCGATGGTTTGTGCCATTTGCAATGATAAAGCTACAGGATTGCACTATGGGATTATTACGTGTGAAGGGTGAGTTTATTATCCTATCAGTCATTGTGTTTTTGTTAAATAGTGCTGACATGAGCAATAGGGATGTCTACGGAAAGGATTTTTCTGATTTCTACCTATTCAATCCTCTTCTTTTATTTTTATCTGCTTGGAAAACCAACTTGCAATGGAAACATTAAAAAAATTTATATTAAATATCAACATTTTATAATGTTTTATGATTGTTTTGTAAGCACTTGATATGACATAAAAATATTATTTGATAGTATAAGAATATTTGTTATGAGATAAAAATAATTTATAGACCTATACCTTTATAACCAATGAGTTAATTTTGATATTTTTGTTACATGTTAATATAATTTCACAAAAATATATTTTTGATTAGGACCATTTTTTTCTTGACACAAAAACATAAACTTTGGTAAAATGTATTACATTTTGTTTTTAAAATTGTCTTGTTCCCAGCTGTAAGGGCTTCTTTAAACGCACAGTACAGAACAAGCGTGTCTACACTTGTACGGCTGATGGAAATTGTGAAATCAACAAAGCTCAACGCAACAGATGTCAGTACTGTCGATTTAAAAAGTGCCTGAAAAATGGGATGGTCTTAGCAGGTATGTAATTATTTGATGCCTTACCAAATTTTTAAAAAATTTAATTTTTACTGCATGATTATTCCCAATATATTGGAGTATTGCTGTAATCTGGATGTAGATTGATTTTACACTTGACTAATAAGAAAACAGGTTGTTAGGAAAATGATTTTTATGACTGTTATTGGTGAAGCTGTGGATTTGATGTTTTTACATTGGCATGTTATTTAGCATTGTACAGTTTTCTTGTCTCTTCCGAAACAAACATTGTTATATTATAATTGTTTTTTATGGCATTGTTTGAATCCGAAAAAAAATCATATGGAAATGTAAATTACTTTTCAGTTATTATGGAAATCATGTTGTGCGGTAAATTTGATTTTTAAAGAAATTAACCTTTACTTTTTTATTTTTCTATTAATCAGCTGTTCGTGAAGACAGAATGCCTGGAGGCAGGAACTCCGGTGCCGTGTACAATTTATACAAGGTGAGTGTTATTCTCTTGATACACTATTGTCAATTTGGCTTTTTGTTTTGTTGTTGTTGTATTCATTTGTTTCCAAAATACAATAATACTACATAGTAATTACATACATTAACATTATAACACTTGACATTTATTAGAAAAACAACACACTCTCTATAATAATATACAATAATGGAAAGCAAACTTCAAAATGCAATTACATCAATCGTAATATAAACATTAATCATAAAACAAATGCCAAAAAGTTGTTTTTAGAAATGTTGTCGTGTGATTGAGCCTCATTAATATTATTGCAATACAGTGTTAAGGCCAGTCCTGTGCTCCTACCATAAACAGAACACTAAGACACCCACAACTCTCTGTATTGGTCACTACTTCCAGACAAGAGCTGGAAAAACTATAGAGATCCAAGGAATTTAGACAAGCAGGTGATCAACCCGCTGTATGTCAAATTTGGCAAACATTTAGGTCTTTTCACTTGTTTCAAAATCAGTTATATCTTATCTCATTAATATAATTGGAAATTTTACTAAACTGTTTGATACATCATCAACAAGTGTAAGAATATGAAAGACTTTGAAGGCTGTTTTTACACAATGGAGTCAAATGTTTGTACTTCATTAACTCATTCACTCTGTATTTTTATTTTTTTTAAAGCCAGGCCACAATTTAAAAAATGGCTGCCAAATTTTCACTTCAGTTACGGGGTACTCTTAATCTTTTAGACATTCTACCCAATCTTTGAAACCATGCAATATTATAAGCTATACTAAAATGCTCAGAAATTAAATGAGCTTTACATTGATAATACTGAAATCTATGTAACTATCAAAACAAAAGAGTAGTAGCAGCTCAGGAAAAAAGTAGGTCAAGAGAAAACTAAGTCAAATAAAAATGAAAATATTGACACACTAACATCTCTACGTTGACTTAAAGACCAAGACTGCCTTTGAAGTTGATATAGTCTTGTAAGCAATCCAATGAAGAATGTGGATGGCAAGTTGCATGTAATTTGGTTGGTAACTTTCTATTCATATGGGTAATACTGACATGACTTTACTCTCGAAAACTGAAAATTCACCACCTGATTCACTATTAGATGAATCTTTGATTCTGTCTTTTACTAGGTAATTAACACTTACTTTTTTATTCTTGTAGGTGAAATACAAGAAACACAAGCGCAGAGACACAGGGGAGAAATCAGGCAAAGGTCGATTTGCATTTCCGTCATGTAAATTGGAAATGCCTCATGCCATCCCGGGTTACCCATCTTCGGCCTCCGATTCAGCGTACGAGTCCAGCACTGACGGTGGCAGTGAAGTTGGAGCAGTTTCATCCATCATTTCATGTCCCTCCACAAGTGGTTCTGCTGCAATGCCATACCCTGGCTACTATTCGAATAGCCCTTACCTCTACCATCCTCCAGGAATGGGGGGAAGTAAAGTGGATGACAGGCAGAATTCTGTCACCCTAGGTCACAAGAAACAACAAGGCCCTTTGATGGCGTCGACCTGTTTGCCTCTCCCTCAGAAATTGTCACCATTGACCTCTTCCGCTCATTCATCGTATATCTCCTCGGGGCTTGCCGTACCTCCTTCCTCCAGCCGTGATCCAATGATGTCTCCGTACATGACACAGAGGCATCTCTCATTGCAGGAGAAATCCCTCCAGAGTCGGTTGCCACACAGATCTCTGTACAGACCTGAAAGCCAGCAGTCCAAACTGTCCCCCCAAACAGTTTACAGTAATAACTACAAACTTAGCTCTTCAGTGTATCGCTCATTTTCTCACCCTGGCTCAGTGCCATCTTCACATCTCTCTCCTCACAACCCTAGTGGTAAGTTAGGTGAACAGTTGTCACCCCTTGGGTTGATGAAACCATCGCTGTATTCGTCGCACAGCGGATATTCCTCTCCTTTCTCTTTGCCCAACCATGCGTGTTCTGACGACTCACTCATGTCCAAGAGTAGAAAAGACTGGGAGTCCAAAGGCAACCACCATAATTTACCTGTTCCTGTCATTAAAAGCGAGCCCACACAGAATTATTTTACCCCTCTTAGTTCCAGCGAACACATGAGCATGGAGCACAGCCCTTCATTACCATCTAGACAAACTGATAAAAGCAGCGGGTATACTCATGATGCTGACGTCATGGACACAACTCCTGTATCAAAAGACAATCCAACCAATCAGAGCAACCCTGTATCCTCGTCATCGTTCAGCTTCAGCTCGGGACATTTAAAAGAGGCACAATCCGTAATGGCTTATCAAAGCGGTCCTTTGAACAGCCGCTCTGAATCTGGACCGTGGCTTGTCACGCCGACATACCCACAACCCATTTCACACCTGGGTAGCCACCAAGAAAGGCAAAGGTCAATGTCCTCATCAGGCACTTTCAAAAACCCGTTGCCCAAGCCACCCCACGGCTTTTTCCACTCGTCGACTTCTACGTCCTCTCAACTACCTGCATTCTACTCCTCCGCCACTTCTATTATCTCAGACTTGGCCAAGAACGAGAGCCTCTTATCTATCGCTGAAGATTATCACATCGATCAGTTTACCGGGAAAGAGGAAGTGGTGGCCAGCGCATTGTGTCAAGTTGGTGACGACATTGTAATGCGGTTTGTCAAGTGGATGAAACAGCTGCCGTTTTATAGGTCAGGTCAATATCCTTTATCCTCTCTTGTCTTTCCTCTTTTAACTGTATCTTTTGTTGATGACATGACGTTATCTGTATTTTCTTTCTCCCCTTTTTTATGTTATCTGTTACTGATAAATCACTAGGTCTGTCTTCTGTTTGTCATTTTTTAAACCCTTATTAAAAAAAACAACTATTGCACTGATTTGATTATTATGAAATGACTTTCTGGAATGTCTGACAGTTGCCTCTTGTAAATATTTTAAAGAGCACTTTCAATTGCTATTATTTTTTAAAGAATATAATTATAATCTAGGACATTGCCTTTGAACATCTTAATAATGATAATGCTTATCACAAAGATTATATGAGAATTATGACTTGAATTTGCTCTTATTGGAACGACTGTTATAAAATATAAATATTAGTTTTGAGACAGACGTCTGGGGTTTGAATTCCTCCTGTGCAGAATTTTGGAGATTCACATAGAACATTCTCAGCCTTTGATATAAAACTTTCTGTGTTGAAAAGGGCATAAAACCAACACACCATTTGAAAATGAGTAACACCAGAAAAATTTAAATAGAAGTGAAAATCAAAATAAACCTATTTGTCTATTGTATTTTTAACGTTTCCTTTGTTCTCCAATAGGGAAATGCCCAAAGAAGTCCAGACGCAGATCCTCATGTCTAAATGGCACGAGTTACTTCTGCTCATCATGACCGCCTACGGCCCTGTCACCAAGAAGGATCACAAACGGCCCAACAACCGTCCGTCGTTTGGAGAGTTGTACCATCAGAATATGTCCCGCATGCAGTCCTACTTGAAAAAGAGCTTCAACAAGTTCTTCACCACAGAACAGCTCCAGGCGGAGATTGGCACTGTGATGGAGAGAGTGACCTCCATCATGGCCTATTTCTGGGAGCTTGGAGTTACCTTTAAAGAACTGCTGTGTATGAAAGTCATACTCCTGCTCAGCCATGGTGAGTTTTGGTCTTTGGTCTTTTTTGCCTCATTCCCCAACACCATTCCTGTACCTCATCTCAGGGCAGGGCCCATTTCTATGAGATGCTAATCATTGGTGTCCTAACTCAATAGGGCCACACCCATTTTTGGTACCAAACTATAATGCATGCTAATTTAATGTCGGTAACAGGCATCATTGATTCAATCTTGTCAGTTTTGACAATGTAGATGAAATGTTGGATAGAATTTATTGTTTTGTCAGTGACCCACATTGTGCTTACGCACGGAAAGCATGCGCAAAACAGATCCAATTGGCACTGAGAAGCAGTGTGTGCACAGTTACAAACTGCCCTAATTGTGCATGTGCCGACGAATTTTCGGGCAATGATCATGAGCTTTACCGGACACCGACATAATGCTTAATGTGAGTGGCAGATAGTTCCCAGGGCAGGAACTACTAATAGCCAACACTTTTTTGCATTTTTCAATTGATATCGAGCAAATGCAGGATATTCTTATCATTAACTTGAAATGTGTATGCTTTCAGCTTTAGAATATGCCCTCTGTTTTAAGGAACAGCAATTTATTCATTTGTTTTTTACTCTGTCAATTTGTATGTGATGTACGGTCAGCAATATTCTCTGCAAATGGCTTATGTTGTTTTGTCACCTTTCACCCTACAGAGAGCATCACCAAGGACGCCTACCTGAGTCAAATTGGGAGTGCATACAAACAAGCGTTACAACAGTACATCCTGGAACGTTTCCCCTCAGAGGCCAACCGATTCGGGGATCTTCTGGGACAATTTGCATCCCTCCATGCAGCCTCCACCCAACTGCTGAGTAGTAAAATGATCTACATTCCATTCCTGCTCAATGCCTGATCATTTTGTTATTGTGACCTTTTCCATGAAGAAGGGCAAATGAGGCTATCACTGAATTTGTATTATTCACCCTTGTTCATGAAAATGGCAGTATTGATGTTGTTATTACTTTCATCCTGTTCCTTCTATCAGGAAGCCAAAGCAAAAAGAAAATAAGAAAGCAAAGCAAAAAGAAATTTTGTGCCAAACTTCTATTTTTTTGCAGGAGAATCCCTGAATTTAGGGTGTTGTTGTTTGCAAAGTATAAAAAATGAATTTTTGTGCCAAGTCTCCAATTATTTTTAAAGATTTTAATTTCATCATTCTTACAATATTTTACATATTACTAAAACGCCTTATTGTTCTAATGCATGAAAATAATTTTATGTGCCAAATATCTCTTAAAAGAAAAACGGGCATTGAGAAGAAACAGTGTTGTGTTATTTCATCCAGCTTTGCTTTTGGTGCATGTCTTGTTCGCAAGTAACTACTATTATTAACTAGTCTTATATCTCTGTAAATGAATTCTGTATAGTTAAAAATATTTGATGAATTTTCTTCAGTTCATTGTAAATAAGTCGATACAAATTACATTAACACAAAAATGTAAAACATGTACATTAAATAACTTGTCAGTTTATTGGGGTTTTTAAAAAATCCTTTTTATCTCGTTATATTTGTTGTTTTAGTATTATATTGCTGCAAATGATGCTGTGATCAAATTTGATTTTGTGGAAATGAATTGTATACCTTTCATACAATTTTGTTTCAATGTGGTTAACGAAACAGCTGTAGGGTTGTATTTAGCGACATTATATTGAATACGTCGGGTAAAATAGTTCCGTATGTATTTCTGTGTTCTCATCGTTTTGGGCTATTGATATGACAAGTTGGTAGTTAAGAAATCTATTGGATGGAACTGTTATAGAATGAAATCAATTGTGTTACGAGTGTTTAGGAAATATATTTTTGACATATAGGCTGAATATATCTTTTTGTCATCATACAATCTCAACACAAACGTCAAAATAGATGTGCTTGTTAATGTTAACAGAGACAAAATGCTGGTTGCATGAAACTTTTTTTTTCGTGTTTTTGTTTTTTTAATCTTTGAAATTTTACAAATGTTTGGACTGTTCTTTCTAATACTCAATTCATGACTCACCATAAACCCTGAGAAGATAATTTATGACACCCTTGGTGGGGACAATCGCGTTGTTTCTTCTTCAATTCCATTTTTGTCTACAAGGTGCCAAACGTTACAATATTTATTATTTGTACAAAACTATTTATTTACATGTTATATCATGTTTGTGCATGTTGTTGGTATCTGTGGTATATTTAATTGAAAAATGTGTGAACAACAATAACTGCTTTACATTGAAAAACGTTTATCAGTATTTTATTCATATTTGCCTTTCTTTTCTTGTTTTAAAGATTCTGTCACATAGTAAGAATCTGATAATGGCTGGCATTCAGGGTCAGGGGTGAATATTATAAACTAGAGAGTTTTGTAAAAACGGTGCCCTTGTGTTCCTGTTTCTATTTATTCTTTGGCTTGACGTTAACGGTAGTAATGATGATCCTAGGTGGGTAAAGTATTATTGGCGGAAGGCTTCCCTAGCCCAGTGGTTTAATCACTTACCCCTGGATGCAGAGGTCTGGGTTTGAGTCCCACCTTGTGGAGACCTTTAAAGTGAAACTGTTTCGGTCACCTCAGACCGGGATAGGGACTGAATGATCTGCTGGAATCTACTTCTGTTCTATCTTTGAACTATGTGTCGTCC
>JARBEQ010126401.1:0-13585 GCA_030265355.1 Tritonia tetraquetra | reverse complement strand
TTTATTATATGATAATGAGGATGATAAAACTTAAGCAATAGTTCGAGCATTGTATAAATTATACTTAGTAATATACAAACGCTCTCGTGGTCATTACTTCCCTTTAAAGTAAGGCAAGCACACACACACACACACACACACACACACACACACACACACACATTACACATACACACACGCAAACATACACACACGTAGAGAGAGATATTTTAATCATGTATCATTTCTCGAACATAATAATAGAAAAGTAACACAACACCTGCTTACCTGCTCTTTTGTTGCAAGGAAAATAAGACTGGAGGAGGGAAACTGCTCCTTCTTAAAGATGCGGGAATCAAGAGGAAGGGACCAAAATGAAATTGAGAATCGGAAATTTTAGGAAACAAAAACATATTTCTCGTGTTTCACTTGCGAACGGAAACGAAACAATAATACGTTTCATAAGTGGTAATCTATAGCTCGCATTTAGCAAAGTATTTTATAACGCGCGTATCAATTTTGTTTATTTTGTCTATTTCGATTTCTTAAGCTAAACGACCATCGCATCTCTTGTAAACAATGCAATTGAGCGACGAAAGGTTTATTTTCCGCGTTATTAGAGTCGGATATTGAGTTACGACAGTACTGTTCCAATTGAAAATATTTTTTTGGGGATTAAATCATTTATTCAAGATCAAGAAATATCTAAATATATGATAATATTGTATTACAGATCAATATTTTGAGGAGGTTTTGGGTGGTTTCGGGTGGTTTCGGGAGGTTTTTGAGAGGTTTCGGTTGTTTTCGGGAGGTTCCCGTATAAACAAGTACCCCATGGGTCTAGTGTTTGATAAATGGATACAACTAGGTAACCAACAGTTAGAAAATAAACCCTACGGGTCTGTGGCTGTGTCGGTGTTTGTGCCTGATTTCATACCTCACCGAGAGGATCAACAATTCCACCGCATCTGGGAACAACGCTACACTGTCCTCTTCGTCTTCTTCCTCTACATATCTACCCATACAATTGTGTGGGGTCGCCGGTACGTCTTCCTCCATTCCCTTCTATGCTCAGCCATAGTCTCCTCTAATCCTACTGTTTTCATGTCTTCATTTATGTAATCCCGTATCATTCATCTTGGTCTACTGTACTGGAGTTATATAACCTAATTATCAGAGACCAGACCAAGGGCCCGGCCCTGGTTAAGGCCGGGCATTAAAGTCTTTCATTTTGACGTGTTTGGTATCATCTCGCTTCCCAAAGTGTAAGCACCGACACTTCACGCCTTTCGCGTCACGGGGACATCGTGACACGTGACAACCGCTGGCCCTCAATAACGACGTCGATGTATAATAAATACAACTTTTCCTTATTTTTCATTAAAATGTTACGTGATAAGCGTGGCACGAATCGAAGCATACGTGACAGGTGACAATGACAAACACTGCAGAAGTCTAGATATTGAAATACCAGTGGCCAATCAGCGGGTTTGTTTGTTTGTGTGCCTGTTTATCAATAATAGTTGAATGGGGGGCGGGGGGGGGGGGGGGGAGGGGGTCCCAAGCTCAATGGTTAAGTCACTCAACTTCAGCGGCGGATGACCGGGGTTCCAGTTCCAGTCTGGTGCGCGATTTTTTCTCTGATCCAGAATTTCCATGACCCTTGCCCTGGAGATTCACGTGGTATCTTCTCAAGTTCTGGTGAACCGCATTTGACATGACCTTTAAGTGTTGAAAGGGGACTTCAAGTTTATAGTTCATAAGGAATCCGCAGGGTCAAGGCCACACCCACTCAAAGAAAATCCAAAGGAAGAAATTCCATCGTGGCCGCCTGAATTCGAACCCGAGCCCTTCTGCCCACAAGGAGAATACGTTATGCTAAAACGTCCCCTATATTCTTTTTTACTATGTAAAAACCTCACTTGAGAAAATACGCTATTACTTTAGAGATGCTGATTTTTAAAATAGAATAAAATGCTTTTGGATATGAAAGCTGAAAAATCATCATTATTTCAATATCTGCCGAAAGATGAATATGATCAAGATATAGAAAATTCTTGTCTTGCTAGGATTGATTCTGTAGATTCTTTTATTCTTTTAGATTATATCGGTCTTGTCTCTTCATCTGCTGTTCAGCTGCATTGCCATCTCTGAGAGTAATTCATAATTGAAAAGCCATTATGCGTTGATTATAATCTATTTGGACCAAATCTATCATCAACGTTTCAGCAAAAAAACATAATTGTTCATTGAATAATGAAGCGATATCCAAATTGGCCATCAATAAAACCAAAACACATTCACACACTATATATATATATATAGCCAAATAACACCCAAACCTACCAATAACAAACAGATATACCCCCCGCCCCCTGTTACCACCCACACGCCAAAACAAAAAAAGAAAAAGAAAAAAGAGAAACAGAAAACAACTAAACAAGAACATACAAACAAACTAAATTTTTGAAAAAACAGCAAGTAAACAGACAAACAACAACCGCCACAAATAGCCAGAAAGAAACCCGAGCAAAAAGCAACAACACCAAACAAAAAACAACTCAGCAAATAAACAACTATATCTTTATTATGTTAGACCGTTGAAGATATCCGCTGGGAATCAGTACGATAACACAATATTATTCTAGGTACACTTCAGTCAAAAAAGCATTTGAAACATCATTTCAATCTACGATAATGAATGATAAATCATACGGACCGAAAATGAAATATCTTTTGACTTTTTAGTCTTACAAATTGTTTTATTAGAAAAACAACAAACACCACCATCACACCAACAAAGACAACACAACAAAAAAAAATCACACCAAGAAAAACATCACACCAAGAAAAACATCACACCAAGAAAAACATCACACCAACCACCACCATCACACCAACAAAGACATTCCAAAAACAAAAACATCACACCAACAATAATATCACACAAACAAAAATATCAAAACAACAAAGACATCACACCAACAAAAACATCACAAAAACCAAAACATCACAACAACAAAAACATCACACCAACCAAAACATCACACCAACCAAAACAGCACACCAAACAAAACATCACACCAACCAAAACATGACAACAACCACCATCATCACACCAACAAAGACATCACAACAACAAAAACACCTCACCAATACAAATATCACAAGAAAAACATCACAAGAAAAACATCACAAGAAAAACATCACAACAAAAACATCACACCAACAAAAACATCACAACAACAAAAACATGACACCAACAAAAACATCACAAAAACAAAAACAAAAATGTATTGAATTGTCACAATGCATGTTTCTACATCTCTAAATAAAGAATAGAACGTTAGGTAAGCTAACCTTTATGAATCCGTGAAGGAAATTAAAATGTATTTCGTCTTCAAAACAATGCAAAGGTATATCAATTACGTAGAATCATAATTTCGTCATAAACTATAAATGACATTTTACAGACGTCACAGACATAACCAAATTACAATTAACCATATTAGACAATAATAAATGAAGGTATCAATAATAATCAACATTTCTTACATTTAATGAGCAGTTATATCACGCGATAAGCCCTGGACAGAAGGTTACAATGACCCAATAATATTTTGCAAAGATCGTGCGAGGAAGATCTTTAAATGTCGCGGAGGGGTCAAAATAAAATCACGGTGGTGGCTGATTAGCTCAGTTGGTTAGAGCGTGGCCTATGTGTCTGACTAGGTGGTGTTGTCGTACGCCGCTGTGTGGGTTCGATTTCCACTGTCGACATTCTACTTTTGCTCCGTGGCCATTTTTTCTGTGTTTTTCTGGTATTTTAAGATTTTCCAACCCTGTTTGACACAGAAGAGAGTCGGGTCAAATACGTTTGTTGCTAGCCCTATGCTCCATTCCATCCATTATCTCATGGCTCCTCGGAGGAGCAAAAAGGTGTCAACGAATTAAATCGTCTCCATTCAACTCTGTCTTGGGCCAGTCTTTTTAGCTCATTCTCTCCTCTTCAACATTCCTTCTTCATATCCACATCCCCTATTCATCGCAAGGGTTTAACAGGAATAAGACAAGTAAGTTAACATTGATAATAAAAAAAGACCTAGATAGTTTTGACAAGGTCATAATTTGCGTCACAACACAACCTGCATAATCTGATACTAAATAACAACTCACAATAACGACTGGTATGTATTCATAGATGTGGATAATCTGGAAATAATGAAGCACGACTCATCTAGAAATTAGTATCTGATTAAAATAATAAGCTGCATCAAGATCTAGACATGACCGAGCGTTTTGTATTTCGATAAAAACAAATGCTGGTCATGATTATAAAGATAATTCTATGGAAGGTAATAATGGGAACAACGAACATGGTAATCACGATAATGCAACGACCGACATTTGACCCTTTAAAGGTTGTGGGGTTCATATTAGTTTGGACTTTTCACAAAAAGGTGTGTGCGTGAGTGTGTGTGTATGTGTGTATGTGTGTGTGAATGCATTGTTTGATTATTTGATTATGTAAAGCGCATCTGAGCACCTATAGTGGATTCATATTTCACTTTCACCCTGCCCAGAGTAGTAGAACTTTCCAATTTTTAATCACTAGGTCTACCACTCTGGGCATACAGCATATAAGAAAATCGTTAAACATCAACAAACCTGCCAAATAAACAAACAACGAAATTGTTTTTGTTATGGCCAAAACTTAGGCTAGATCTAAAAATGTGACGCTCATTGTGCCATTCAAGGTTCGGGGCATAATGGGCTGATCACCTGCTTGCCCTATCATCATGATCCAGAGTTTTTCCAGCTCGATGTTAAGCAATGCTGGACATGGAGCTGGCCTCGACACTTCTTGTTGGTATAATGTTGGTTGTATAAGAAAACAAAACGATTTTTAGATACTTTAAGAAAGTGTATATCTTCAGATTGGAAACTCGAACAGAAGTCATAATATCAACATCATTGATTATGATTATGATAGTAATAATGATAATGGTAATAATAATTATAATTAAAATAATTAGCAGAAGAACTGAAATAGGTGAACTCTGACATTCGAAACTCAAGAGAATCGGAGAGGGAAAGAGAAGGAGAAGCAACGAAAGAGGGAGGAAGTCCTGGGAAAATAAATATTAGTTAATACCTAATTTAAAAAGTATTAAAACTGTTCTAATTAGCAGTACCAGCGTGAAAGACGTCGTTGGTGCAAGTAAACATCACTATAATTACGGACCACATAAATGCCATCGGCTATAAATATATGACCCGGGAACCACTGTATCAAAATGTTTCATATGCAAATAGACATGAACTGTTTTTACCCAATTAGATACGTCTTTCGTCATTATTCAGATAGTAAAACCAGTATGAGAAAACATATTTATATTCATCTGCGATCGGATACTGCTGTTTGATTGTGTTGATTGATACATAATCAAGTTGTTTGAGGTATATCTTTGAGCTTCAATATATCATATTTATCTAAGGTTGGGAAAATCATTATACATACCCACGATCTATGAAAATAGACACCTCAATCTAGCTGGATTAACATTAATAATATACAGTAAAACAGCCGAAACAACATTTTTAAATGGTATATTAGTTCGAATTAAAAAAAAATTACTTCTAATGGTTTCTGGATTTTAATTCACACATTTGGGGATGTTATGACAAAATAATAAATCAAATTTGGTTAATTTCTTCTGGGCCCTCTTGCTGCCATGCATCACAAAACAATTGCTTGGTATTAACAATGCTGTGGAATAATTGTCCAGGGATTTGTTGATGTAGAAAAGGATGGTTGGTGGATATTGTATATGTAACATTGTCGATAACTTTAGTTGTCCGACAATTGAAGCATACTCGGGCATCATGATATACCACGATTCTTTCTTTTTTTTAGGTACAGTAGACCCCAATGTCTTAGCCAGGCAACAGGGATTTGAGGCCATTGTAAAGGGACCTGGTCTGCTGTTTACGGGGTCTAAGTAGAGGCACGGTTGAGGTCGTTGATTTTATCGACGCGTTCTGGTGTCGTAGTTTTGAATTTGATGACAGACTGTTGTATTTGCGGATGGTGATTTCACCAGGAAGGCACCGCACCATATGGGTAGCCATTTAAGAATAATGTTGTAGGTGAAACGAAAGAATAACACGGCTCTCACCACGGGACATCATCCGAGATTTCCTTCTTCTTAGATAGTTTATACTGGTTCCTACGGCAAGAAAACGTGCCAGTAACCAGTCGAATATTTGCCTGGTCACATCAGATAGAAATGAGAGTGTGCTGACTGAAAACAAAACATATTAAAGGTGGCCGGAAGAACAACGTTATTTTAAACTCAGACGAGGCATAGTAAAATGTAGACAAAAACGTAACTTTAAACTTGGTATCACGTTGACATTTGTCCCAAAAAATGTATTCAAAGTTTAAAATGTTACTCTTCACGCATCCTGCAGACTTAATTTAAAATTTGATATTATGATCAAATCAGCACGTGCATATCGTTGTGTGCAAAGTAAAGGTCACAAAACAAAAAGTGTGTTATGACAGCACGGGCATACTAATCACCACAACTGATTTCAGATAATGAAAAAAAATCATTAAAAACGTGTATACTTTCTTTTGATCCTGAGTATAATGGCTATCATAAAACATGCTGTGATAGATATCTAGGACTGAAACTGAGACAGAGATTGCCGAATAAAACGTGTAGGCGTAGTTATCCCTAAGAGGTTGAACAGCTGTTAAGATATTGCAGAATAAAACGTGTAGGCGTAGTTATCCCGAAAGGTCGAACAGTTGGTAAGATATTGCAGAATAAAACGTGTAGGCGTAGTTATCCCGAAAGGTCGGACAGTTGGTAAGATACTGCAGAATAAAACATGTAGACGTAGTTATCTCGAGAGGTTGAACAGTTGTTAAGATATTGCAGAATAAAACGTGTAGACGTAGTTATCTCGAGAGGTTGAACAGCTGTTAAGATATTGCAGAATAAAACGTGTAGGCGTAGTTATCCCGAAAGGTCGAACAGTTGGTAAGATATTGCAGAATAAAACGTGTAGGCGTAGTTATCCCGAAAGGTCGGACAGTTGGTAAGATACTGCAGAATAAAACATGTAGACGTAGTTATCCCGAGAGGTAGAACAGTTGGTAAGATACTGCAGAATAAAACATGTAGACGTAGTTATCTCGAGAGGTTGAACAGTTGTTAAGATATTGCAGAATAAAACGTGTAGGCGTAGTTATCCCTAAGAGACGAGCGGTTGCTAACATATTGCAGAATAAAACGTGTAGGCGTAGTTATCCCTAAGAGACGAACGGTTGCTAACATATTGCAGAATAAAACGTGTAGGTAAAATATATAACAATAATCACGTACAGCGGGTTTTCATCTATACATTGGAAGTAAACATTCCGACTTATATGTCGTTTTGTCAGAAATGGTCACATATATTAATGCAAGGACATATGAACCGATGCACGGATGCATGGATGAATGTGTAGAGAATTACGTAGATAAACGACCATTAACATGAATTGTGATGGTAACAAGACATGACAATGAATACATACAGATTGATATGAAGCACTTCTGACTAGATTTTATCATCTACTATAAACAAATTGTGGAATAAAAAGAGATATAATAGAGTTGGGGGAAAATGAAATGCCACGTTATATAAACGAATTAGCTAAGGAAAAACAAACTTGTGTAATTCCATGTAAACATGTTTATGGTGATTTATTCAACATGTCACCAAGGCCTAATATATCTTTCGCTGGCACTTCAGGTGAGTTGGAAACTCGTTTTCAATACTCTGGTGGCATTAAGGATCGTTTTACCTTTATAATAATGAACTGGAAAAGTGAAAATGGAGCCAACTGCTGTAATGAAAATAAGGCATTGGCTCCCCCTGGGATGGGGCTCTGGGCCTGGTTTCTGGTAGATGTGTACAAATAGGAAACGAACGCTCTGTTAATATGACAAACTGTTTGTGTAAATATTGGAGGGTTTCCAGATTCATTAAAAAATAATAGATGAGTTGGGACGGCAGAGCTGCTATCAGTTGGAATTTGATTAAGTTGATAAGTGTTTCTTCTAAAAAAAATTAGGTTTAATAATTTGTAAAACAAATACTGTAGTTACAAACCCATATATCCTCAAGCCCAATTTGTAAAAAAGTAATAAATCTGATGTTGTGTTGTTTTAGAAATAAAACTAATCAATAGGGGTTTAAAGTTAATTCAAGAATCAAGTATTATGTTGCTATTTCGGGGGAAATATTCTAATTTTCTTGAAACATGAAAATTATTTTAACTGAATTGCGACATGTATTTGAGAAGTAATTATATACAATACTTAGTACAACAAATAAGACGTATATTATATATGAATATGAATAACTAATCAAGATTTGAAACAGTGCTGATACATATCAAACGTGTGTTATTTGTGAAACTAATTGTGATTTTGAATAAGCCGAGGACATAGCACTTGTTGTCTTTTAAACTACCCGTTTAGTCTTTCGTGGTCAGGTTTTCTGGTGTGACAAGAAACGGTTGTGGAGACTGACAACAGAAATTCTTCAAAGAAGAAACCCCCTTTTCTGACAAATTATCGGCCTATACCTTCTTACACTTTAAAGGGCTGCCTCTCTGTTGCTTAAAATATTATCATCAGGTTTGTCTGCAATTAATAGATTCCCTCCAATCTTCTCTATCACATATCCGTTTTTTCATTGTGGTAAGGGCTAGGGAGTGAAATAACTTGTTTCTCTGCGGTTCCAATCATTGTTGTTTACGTTGCATCATCTAAACTTTTTGAATCTTTATTTTTTTAAAACAACCTCCCAACACAACAAATGTTTTCTCAATCTTGGATTATCGGTTTACACTCAATCAGACAATCATGTAAGGATTAGGTTTTCAATTGTTTTGATTTTCAATGGCTACGCTGACAAATTCTTCTTTCAAAACTGTCCGTGTTGACTTTAGTAATGAGCATTTTCTGTAGTTATCTCTTTTAGAATTACGCTCTTTTGTTACTGTTTGTAACTAGGAGATTAAATAGTCTGTTGTCATAATGTTATTTCAATCTCATTCATACGTTTTCTCATTTGAGGATATGGTAAGGGCTAGGGAGTGAAATAACTCGTCTCTCTGCGGTTCCAATCCTTGTTGTTAATGAAAACGTAACTTTTTTAGAGCTCCTTACCCCGTGTGAAAGAGGCTCAAAGCCTTTTGCATTTGCAAAGTAACATTCAATCCCCACAGAGCAACTCATTTATGATAAAAGCAATTTAAAAGGAAGGTATACAATGATCGTACTATTTTTATACATTGACGCATTTGTGGTCACAAATTAAAAAGGAAGGCTTTTAAACAGTCTATACTATCAATGTGTCTGAGATGCCCTGGGAGTGAGTTCCAGAAAAGGAGAGCCGAGTAGGCCAAAAATTGCTCACCAATCTCGGGGGTCATTTTAAGTTTCATGTTACTTGTTGGAATATTTTGTCGTTCCTTTTCCAAATATCCATTCCCGGTCATGGAAATCCACGCAATAACGTCATGTCCTGTCGCAAGCGGACATTGGATGTCGATTTTAAGTGTGGCTGTAAAAGGGGAGCAATGGTTTTAGGTAAAAAAGGGAGCATGATGTGGAAGGAGATGGAAAGGAGACAAGAAAGGGGGAAGGGTGAGTTTATCATTGAGATAAGATTAGTATCAGATATCATATCAAACAGCCTTCGTCCAATATTGGGAATACGGTTTACCAATTCATTTCAATTATGTCATTCGTTCATTCCATGTATATGTTTATGTGTATGTGTTACTCACATCCAGAGCAGCACTTAAGTTGTGTCAATTGCTCCAAACGAAATTCATATAGGAATATTTATTTTGTTCCTGATTTATCGTTTAAAAACATAATCATGTTTTGCCGCGGATCTATCTTAAAGGGGATCGGATCTAAAATATTCCCTTTGTTTTTGCTATCGGCTCATTTTTATTGGACTGTTTGATTTGGTGTTTGCAAAATCTAGTTGGCTCATGGACTGAATGCTATAGTGGTCATGCGTTCCCCATCTTTAGGTAGAATGAATTATTAGCAATTGGGTTTGTTAATGTCGAAAAGCGACTATATCTATTTTGATCTTAATAAATGTATTTTCTTTTCAAATATATCATGTTATTATATCCATGTCGTTTTTTTTTCAATAGTCTGGTCTTTTAAGCAGGAAATGATGCATTGGGGAAAATATCGATATTGAGTTATTGATATTATCACACACTTCAGTCATTCCTGATCACAGAAATAACTTCTATAATTGTATTTATCATCCCTATGGGGGCCTAGATAAAGCATTTTAAACCACACCAAAATAAAGCATTTTAAACAACAACTTCCCAATCCAGGAGGCTAATTTTTACGCACATGTTTGTTTTTTTTTCTCAAATTGCTTTTCCAGGTTCGTTGACCTCATACATCCTCATTTTCTCAAAAACTACTGGACGGATTCTCTTCAAAACATTCCTGATGATTAGGTAAAAAGTAAATAAAAATTTGATGGAAAGAATTTAATGATACATTTTCACATGACTGAGTTATAACCTATAAAAGTGAACATTTACACCAAATTACCTCCCCTTTTCGCCGAAATCGCTAGAAATGATGTTACTTTATCAGTATTCAATCTAGTATACAAATTGTCCTTAACAAAATTATTTCAAATCTTCAATTTTAATTGAATCCATCCAGCAATTTTTTTGAAAAATGATGATTTGTAAAATCGTCAAATGTTGCAATTTAAAAAAAAAGAATACCATACCTTACCGTTCTACAGACACCGAAAGGTACTAAAATGTTATTGATAAAGAAAGAACCGTTCTACAGACCCCTCTTACTAGCAAGTACTTAGTGACATGAAATTACATAATTTCCAAACCAACTGCCTGGCTTTTATTGTCGCCCCTTAAACAAACCAGGCTATTCTTGCAACACTGGCTATCGTATTGCCAATAAAAAAGACCTTATGTGATAGAGTTTGCTCACTGTTCTTGTACGTGGGGTTTTTTACAAAGGCAACAGTAGATATTGTTTTCTTGTTTTGTTATCCAAACCACATCATACCAACAATGATTGTTGTGGCCAGCTCTATGTCCAGCATTGCTGAACACAGAGCTGGCAAAAACTCTGAATCCGGTAGAAAAGGCAAGCAGGTGATCAGTCCACTGTGCCTTGAACCTTGAATGGCACAATGAACATCACATTTTTAGGTGTTGCCCAAGTTTTGGCCATAACAATATTTACTCTTGCCTTGGTGGTTAACCCCTCAGCTGTAAGGAAACTGTGCAGATGTTGCCACATAAGGCAAAGAGTATATTATATTGATAGGCACAATGTTGGAACAATCCTAACATAAAAGGGTTTCCAATGTACAATTTCAAGTTCGGGTGCGCGTATTATGCAATGCTTGCCTTATCTTTCTGATCCAGGACTATATTCAGCAATTTTGAATGTAGGTGTGAGGGGAAGAAAACATCAAAACAAAAACATAATTGAAAGAGACATATATAAAACACCCTATATACAAACATTTTAAAGTTGGGAAACTACTATAAGGCTAAACGTTATTTTTTGGTCTCGTTGGATGGGTAACCTATAGTCGATTTTGAAAGAATCATATTACTTGAGATATAGATCATGTTTTTGATTCATCACGAGAAGGAATGGGATCTAAATGCTGATGGTGGTGATTTCTTGTCTGAATATAATTTGCCCTCGAGATTGATAGAAATGATGGCCCTCGGACGTTTTGCTCCGATACAAAGTGTTTTAAAAAAGAAAATGCTTCCGTGGAAAAAGTGAGAATCAAAATCGAAAAACGTTTCGGTTATTTCCCTGTAAGATATTGACGTGAAATCTTAAAGTCTTATCAGAGTCTGACCTTTAAATAGGAGTTGCCATAGTTTTGATAACCTTTCTGGAAAATTCAGACCATAGAACTGACACTTATGATATTTCTTTTCTCTGCTCTATTTCTATAGCCCTTATCCATCGCCATGTCTATTCAGAACATCACAACTATCGGGCAATCACTAGGCGTGGGCGAAAGTCCATTTTAGTGATTTGGATACCCAGTTCCCGCTCTCGACCTGGAAACCCAGTTCATTGGACACGTTTTCGACCTGTGGCAGAGCCGAGCATATTTGAACATGACAGAAAAAGCAATGTGATATCGAACATGCTCCCCTCGCATCACAAGAAGTAGAGCCACGCGAAAGACCTACTTTTCCAGACCCTCTTACACAGGTCAAGAGAGCTAACCCAAAAAGAAGGTTTGGTTTCAAATTAAGTCTTTGTCCGACAAAATTCAAATCGACGCGAAGATCTAGTTTGTCGCCATGAATCTTTGCGGTGATCTAGATTTGAAGCGCCAACCCAGACAAGACTAGGTCGGTATGCCAACCCCAGACAGGACCAGGTCGTATGCCAACCCAGACAAATATCAACTCTCAGGTCCGTATTACAACTTAGTTTCAAATATGTCGGTACCGGAAATTTGGGTTGAATCTCTTGTATCAGTAGAGAGAATTAACGCTTTCTTTTTGATTACGTGAATAATCTCCTTTTAATCCCTGAAATACAGGTCGACCCGGTTCGACCCAGGTAATTGTAACCAGCTAACCTGGAAACCCAGTTCCTTAACAAGCAAATCGATGCCCAGGCCTAGTAATCACCATAAATATTCGCTATTCTTCTGGTAAAAAGTTCCACGATATCCATTCATGCCACTTACATCATTTGGAATGAACCATCAATCTGAAATCCCATCCTCAAAACCCCCATCAACAATAATTGATATTGAATAATTTGACAGATAAACTTCCTCTAAACACATCACCATCATCATGACCAGCAGCACCAGCTATACAAACAACCGTTAAAATACCATCAATAACTCCAGCTCTCAACATATTCGTGTGGAAATGGTCAATCAATCTCTCATCCGCCTAATCGCTGGAGTGGCAACCATTATACCAGTCTATGGACATCGCCATTCATGGCCCTAAGTATTTCTGTGTCTGCGCCAAAACGGCATTACAACTGTCATATTGATTAACTGCCATGCTGTGGTGCTGGATGATGGAGAGACGGGCGTGGGGGAGTTAGAAGAAAAGATAGGAAAGAAGGAGAGAGATACAAACAGAGACGAAACAGCCTGTTTATGTCGGCTAAGAAGATAACAAATTGTATGGAGATGGAATATCATTTTGGGGGATAAACGCTTTTTTAAAAGATATCAAGATTTGGTATGGAAATCGTGTCCTTCACGAATAAGCGTTGGGTTTGTGCGCAAAAGGTTTGTTTGTTTGATCGAGCCCCATTTATACCACAGAGCAGTGTTGGGGTAAGCCGTATACATTGTATTTAGTAAAAATAGAAGTAGGCATAGCATTATAGATAATATAACAATTAACAATGTAATCATCTCTAAATCACCGTTTGTTTGATGACTATTTGAACATGCAAAATCATTTTACAAAACTATGTCAAACTGTTCATTTTCATCTTAGAAATATTAA
>JARBEQ010126400.1:0-22213 GCA_030265355.1 Tritonia tetraquetra | reverse complement strand
CCCCCCCCGCGGAGGGGGAACGCTCTGATCGCGTGGTGGGCGCTGACGTTTCTGGGTTCGAATCCCGACAGCGACGTGAGGATTTTCCTTGAACTTTCT
Organism: Tritonia tetraquetra; assembly: GCA_030265355.1. Lineage (NCBI taxonomy): Eukaryota > Metazoa > Mollusca > Gastropoda > Nudibranchia > Tritoniidae > Tritonia > Tritonia tetraquetra. The sequence continues at coordinate 22,114 of JARBEQ010126400.1, read as the reverse complement.
TAGAGTACTCAGGATTTTGTTTTTGTTATGGTCTGCCTGACCCTGTGGATCCCTAGAGGAATCAAGTCCTATCGGAAATGGACTACAAACCGGAGGTTCCGCCTTTGATACGATAATAAAAAGAGTGACCAAGGGCTTAAAATTAACAATTCGAAACAACATTCATCTCATATCGTTCGCACGCTCTTGACCCTTGATGATGTCATGAATAGGAGTATAAGTAATTATGTGATTCGCGTTTTAATCCGTCTTTGTCAGTGTTTCGCACCAAAACGTGGGGTGAACTGTGGCTGCGTGACAGCAAGCGGGTAGATGGTAAACGTAAAAGTCACGTCGGTTTTGTTAGCGTGGCTGCGATCTTGTTTTATCTTGTCCTCTCAGACAGCTCCTTTTTTAATCAACAGCATTAATCATTAGTTTGGTCACACCCCATTCATACCGCAGAGTAGTGTTGGGACCAACACCAATTTCAGTCATGAAAGACACACAAGATACCCCATATAAATGCAGGCACCCTCCCCTCCCCCCCCCCCCACCACCAAGCATGGCTGTACACAGGGTTGGAAATGCAGTGGATCAACTATTTCCACACAAGCAGGTGATCAGCCTACTGTGTCCATAACTCTTTATTGATACCATGAGCAATACACTGAGCAGTATTAATCATAAGCAAGGGCAATAAACAAATCAATTTAGCCCTTGTGGTCACCCCTCAGCTATATAACAACTGGGAGAATTGCCACTTTGGGCGGAGCTCTCCTTTCATTTTCATTTCTGCTGTCACGTAGACCTTGACACAGGGCGCCATATCTAAGATTTGAAATATTCGGGTGAATGGAGGCACCCAAATTTGACGGCTCCTGACTTTCACATTCGAAAGGAAATAGAATATCTACCTTAAGAGTTACTACTATTTATGGCGAGGCGGGGTTGCCCTTCACAGACATGGGCTCCCCCCAGTCGGTAAAACCACTTTTCCTCTATTCTATATATGGCTGTTTTTTCTGGTATTTTTCACATTTTCCTACTTTTATTGATACCATTTACCATTGCCAGGGCGAGCGAGCTCCTCTTTAATTTCAGTTCAAAATAATAGAGAAAACCCAGGACAATAACATTTTAAAAAACTGTGAAACCAATTACAGTTAAGTCCCCTTATTTCGACATCAGTTTTATCGACATTCTTCTTATATTCACATCGTCTTTTTTAAGTGCTGAATATAATTTTATCAATTGATTTCTAACGTTCTTGTGTTATATCAACATCATTTTTCAGTCTTTTCTCTTGAATTAACATTGTCAACACTGCCTCCCTAACGGTGCGTCAATTTAATAAGATGGTAGTAGGAAAAGGGGGATAATTTCACACCATACTAACGTTATAGAGTTCAAACCATGTTAGAGATAAACAAACACAACAAATAATCATACACATCAGCTTCATCTTTCATCGCCAGAGCCTTACAACCAAACAAATTATTCCATAATTGCAGAACATTCAAATTCGAAATCATCATTTTGTTACAAAATCCATTAAAAGGGGCAATTTCACACCCTTTTACAATAACCAATTAAACTAACTTAGGAAGTAAACATGAAGAAACAAACTAACCAAAGAAAAATATATTGACAGTCACACCAACTAAAACCTTCTAAAGGTTGTGGAATTACCCACCTACCCCTATAATTTATAATCTGCAATGCAACCATCGCATTCTATTCAAAGCGAGTTAGGAGATAGGTAGGGAGAGAGAGAGAGTTGTGTGTGTGTGTGTGTGTAAACGCCATATATGACATTCATCCTGTCTACAATGTGATACACAGCGTCTAATGGTGCTGATGATAATGATCAAAGTCTAAAAAGATGAATTTTATCAATCAAATTCTTTATTGAATAACATTTTTAAAATCAGCACTAAATGCATGGAAAATAGCATAATAATAAAAGGGCAAAATCTATGATATAAATATATAAAATCAATTCAACCTTGTGTCCCCGATAATCACACTGGCTCACATCCTGCAATCCATACATCAATAAGGCACACAATAAGGATGTCTACGGAAAGGATTTTTCCGATTTATACCTATTGTCACATATTCAAAATATAAATAACTAAAATAAACATACTTTTATCCATCACTGCATACCATTGTCACATATTCATGACACCATGGATCTCTATTTAAAAAGCCATTTTTAACACATAAAGGTTATATCAAAGGCGGTTCATCAGAACTTGAGAAGATTCCACGTGAATCTCCGGGGCAGAGCCTTGAAAACTCTGAAAGGTCCAGAGAAAAAATTCTGCACCAGGCGGGACTTGAACGTCCAAAGTCTCGTGACTTGACCACTGAGCTAGGGACCCCGCCCCCATGGATCTCTAACACAATCATTAACTGGCAAATACATTGAGGCATTCAGGACCATTCAGCTGTTGGCATGGAATGATACACAGTAAATATTTAAAAAAATTCTGTTCAAGATTCACCACGTGAAATAAGTAAAAAATATATATACTTTTACTTTGTAGAATAAGTCGCAAAAATAGACAAAACAATTAAAACATACAAATAACATTAAGTAGCAACTACTAAATCCAGCTTCAGATCTAGTGTAAAAAGAATAATATATATGCTGCTGTTTTGATTTTAATTCAGTGAATAGGGGACAAGACAAAATGCACAATTCAGCTCTTATAATCAAAATGCACTTGTGCCCCCTCCAAACTTCCACAATACATTCATGTCATATGAATAATAAAATTAATTGTACTTTATTGTCATTTATTGCATTCAGCAGTAGTTGCAGTATTTATACATTTCTTATTCAAAGCATTTAAATATCAAGGTTTTTTTCCATGACCAGTGAACATTTACCTTCTTCTTTCTTCTTTCTTAACCAATTCCCTTTTACCATTACAGTGTAGGGCCAGCACTATGAGGCTGGATTTCTGTGGATCAAGATATTAAGCCAAGCAGGTGATCAACCCAATGTCATAATGTAAAAAAATGACACTGTTAACACTGGCACAAAACAAACCACACAATCATCTCTGGAAGTGAAAAACTGAGTATGATTATTGAAAAACAAATGCAGCTGTATAAATTAGCATTTTTTTTCATATTTTTTGGCCAAAATGTTATCAATTTTATCATATTCTCAATAGAAGTTAAAGAAAAGAGGCCATTTTCATTCTGTGAATCAACAACTCTTTATGCTTAAGGGCTAGGTCTTTCACTAAGACCGTTGTGACGGAGTTTGGAAACATGCATATTAAAACAAATTTCCTCATATTCCTGTATTTACGACCAAAATACTGGTTGACAAGTCTGAAATATTATGTAAATGGTTATTTTACAAACTTGGCTAAACCAAAGTTTACACATACAAGATTATGAATCCAATAAGTTTTTACCTAATCCAGGAAGCTCCCCAGCCTTATCTCACAAAAGAGCTCTTCTTGAAACTTGGCTTTCATATGAAAGAATGACAAATGAAGTATTCAACTAAACTGTTTCTTACAGAAACATACCTCTGCCCAGTGAATCACTTCTAATAAATCAAGGCAATACTCAATACTCTGTTGTTGTGTAATCAGACAACTAGATGCCCCTTGCATATGATTTAGCCTCCACTTCCTAAACTGCTACTACAGTATAATAGAATGTAGTTTATTTTGACTGTGACTTTCACTGTGTTCACAAGATCATGCTAAGACAAACTGGATTAAGTGTCGTCTTGGTTAAAAATAATGCTTTTTTTTCAATAAATGGCTCTAAAAAAATTGTAATCATAAAAAATAAATCTTTAAAATAAAAAATGATAAAGAAAATATAAACACAAAAGTGTCTTGGAGTGGAGGACATAAACCCAGGTCAAATGGTTATCATCGGGCAAATCTTTCTGTCACTGACCAGTTTGTTCAATGTTTCATGAAATCTTTAATAAAGAATTCAAACTGTGCTGACGATACTTTGAGTGAAGTAACATTGCCGTTTTGACTGGATTACCTGTTATATTTAAAAAAAAAAAAAATATATATATATTGAGCATCGATGCTAATTTTGTTATAAATAGTCACAAACAATTAACAAAACTGGATAATCTGTTTTCAATGCCAATTTATGACTTTGTTTTTTTTAAAATCATTTTGATGCCTAAATAGCATGAGCATAGTAAAATGACAACTAAATCATTTCAGTTTCCACTATGCTCAAAATCAAAGTCTGGATTAATAGAATTTCATCTATGACTAGATATATTGTATTCTGAATAACCTTTCACTCTTTAATGATATTATAAAGAAAGATTTGTCTGTGTTAACAATTTCAAACATGAAATTTGTTAAAATATTGATTGATCATAATTGTTTACACATGGCTTTTATCACTTTTTTTTTTATCAGGGGTGCGTATAATAAAGCAATTTTTTAACAACATTTGTTTTTATGAGCTCCTAGAAGTAGCTAGTCTACAAGCAACATTCTTCAAAAAAAAAAAAAAATCACAGGCAAAAATTGTAAATTTATGGGTTCACTATGAGATGGCAGGTAACCTATTTCTTCAATCAGTATAGGTTTTCTTGGTCGAGAAAACAACTAAGCTCCTTGAGTAAGCCCAAACCCACACCTCTGCCATGCAAGTATTAAGTATGATACCTTAATCCCTCCCCCTCCAGGTTTTAACTAAGTTGTGGGGCCTCTTAGAAGCAAATTCTTACAAATTAACATAGTTCTTTCATGGATGACTAAGACTGTAACACTAGTATCAAATAAAGATGTAAATCAAAAATAACAAGCACAAACATAAATTTCATAACCGGTCACTTACCAGACGGTTCAACAGGATAAGGTCCAGTAGAAAGAGTCCATGGAGTTTCAACGACTGCTAAAATGTGTTCGTTGAAAATGTAGCTGTCAAATCGTGTTCCCTGAAAGTCATTAACAATATATTCTTGTCATCTGTCATGTTCATTTACTTGCATATCAAGTGTAACTAAGTACAGTCAAATTCAATGTCTAGGAGTATGAAGGAAACTCTAATTGGTGTCAATTAGTACACAATGTGTGTTCACCTGTAGTCTTGCCCTTGCACAAATAAGAAGAAGAAGAAGAATGATAATAAAATAACGTGAATTGAATAAAATTAGTCACTGGCTCTAAAACAAGTTGTGGAAGTGCTTTAAAGAGTTGCAGCTGAATGAATCATAAACAGTCATGATAGGAGATAGATATAAATAATCAACATACATTGACGATCAGCTGATGAAGCCAGTCCACAAAGAAATTAAAACGAGGCTTGTAAAAACTGTGAAAGATAAAAAATAGAATTTTAACAATTACTTTCAGTGCTGAAAAAATGGGATTTTTCAAATATATTAATACAGCATTATGATGTGTAAAATGGAAAATGAAAAAAAAAAGCATAATTTTCGATAAAAATATATTCCTTTAAGATCTTAAGATGTATAGTTATAAAAGTTTTAATAATGTTGATATCAGAAAACCAAACAAACTTACTCTGCCATAACACCAGACCATTGTTTACTTGCGTAGTCGTGAATCTGCAAAAGATTGTGAGATTAATATAATGAAAATGGAGCCGGCACAGATAATAGTATGCAGAAACAAGGAAAGAATGTATGACAATGATAGAAACCTGCCCCAGCCAAGTCGCCACCCTTTTGGAGTGATATGCATGAGGAAACCACACTATCAGTGTAGCTTAGCTAAATGTATCACAAGAAAGGCCAGCATTAGCACTTTCGAATGAGTTTATTTATGGAAGAAGCGACACGTCAATACTGTCGGCAGCATCCAATGGCTAGCCATCAGGCTAAATCTAAAGATACTCTGAGTGAAAAAAAGAGTATAATAAGATTCACTTGGAGTATGATGTAATGGTAACAGGGAACTGGTGATGTAATGGTAACAGGGAACTGGTGATGTAATGGTAACAGGGAACTGGTGATGTAATGGTAACAGGGAACTGGATAAGAAAGAAGAAGAAAGAATGTAATTTCTTAAAACGATACCTGAAAATGAAATCCAGATTTAAAAGCAGATATGGTGATACATTTTCATTTAGGTTGAAAACAACAATGAAAAAAATATTAAAAGTGAACATGCATTCAAATTAAAAGAAAACCAAACTGGACAAAAGTTTTATCATAAGATCTCTTTCATAACAGCAAGCATTTTAGGAAGCAACAAATTAAGAATTGAGTTCTATACTAAAATGAGTCGTCATTCATCGTTTCATTACCTCTCCATCAGGGCCCCAGAGAGTGATTTGATTCCTCGCATTATATTGATACAATTTGCTTTCATAGGACGATGTGCTCCACGTCTTTGCGTCAGCAATCCAGGTTCCAATTAAAAATCGATCATTAGTATTTAAAAGGGTATCCAAGTCTGTGAGAAGCTCAGACATTTTTTCTCCAGCTTTCCTGCACAAGAGTGAAAATACATATTTTTGTAATGTCTAGCTATAAACCGAGAGTTGTCAATAAAATGAATAAGACCCCTGCTTAATGTTCAATTTGCTATTTAAAATTAGTTCATCTCCCAACCATTAGATGGTTCTGAAATATTTTTTTCATCAAGTAGGTTCCTTTTTCTATCTTACTATTTGCCACTCACATTGCCTGGTACTGCATACTCTAATGATTCACACTCGTATCAGCCGAATCAATTTTCAATCTTCAATTTTTTCTAAACAGATGATATTTTTGTGTACGTAGGTGAGTAACTGATCAACATGGCGTTTGAATTCTGTCGACATAACGCATATCAAATTAAAGAGAAATCATTCCTGAACCTTATGGTATGTTTTAAGTTGAAGTAGAGTGAAAAGAGAGGCCAACATTAATTTTTTGATGGTAGCATTCTTATTTTGGACAGAGTTACGTCCCTTTGCTTGTCAAGTTGGAGATAATTTACCGAGTTAGCCGAGTCAAGTAATGGGTTAAAGCTAATGGAATTCATTCAAGTACACAATGTACTATAGATATCCAGTTGACAAAAGAATGACATGCTGCTATTTGGAATGTTAGAATCATTTGTTTCATTGCTTACACATTCTTGTATAGAAACAGTAAAATATGGCAGCTGCAACCAAATTTACTTCTGGACATGATGGTGATAACCACTTGAAAAAGTATAATTTATTTTATCTATAATGTGTTTTGAAAATTTTGAAAAACGTGTACCTGCTTTTGCTCACTCTATCTATCATATCAAGACATAAAGAAGCTAAAATTCTTACATCAAAGAACTTATATCCTTGTTGTTGAAAGCATTTACAATGGAAGTGTAGTATATCAATGCTACGTTTTGGAGGCAGTTTCTGGTCACATCCACAAGATCATACTGAAATAAACGACTCCCTTCTAAATCAAGTGCCGCATCAACAAAGGCATCCCATGCCATAAGTAGGTCATCTGGGTTGTACCAAATCTGGAAAACAAATAATGATTATTTATATTTTTCAATCTTAGTAAAGCCAAAGATTGTCAATAATAAGATAAATGACTCAGCACTTTTACCAAGGTCAAAAGGAGAGTGATGTCCCTTTGTTTACTTAAGTTTGATTAAAAATAATTTTCTATACAGAAAACTTACATCTGCTTTAACATCATATTTTGTGGTTGGACGCCTTGTGATGAGCACCTTGTCATGGTCACGAGTTGGTGATGTGGCGTTGTATACACTCCTCTGTAAATAAAACAGATTGAATATGCTTATGTTGGTTTTGTTTTAACAACAAAGTATACAATGTTTAATAACCATGTAAGAAAAGTAGTTTAGATTTTATAATTCCAACAAATATTTTGAAGAAAAAAAACCCAGAGAAATATAAAAGAATAGTTTTCATTTTTTCACATTGGTTTTGTTCCCTTTCACAAGAAAGCTATTACATCATTGAATTAAAATCAAACAACAGAAGCAGAGGCATGACATGGCATGTGAGATAAATCAGTCTGGCTACTTTAACTTCAACATACAGTGAGTAGATCCCATCCTTTGATAACTGCTGGGTTGGATGATCCATAGCGTTGAATAGAGAAGTTTTTTACCCTGTAATACAAGGGATAGTTGGTGAATGTGGTAAATAAAATCTATAATTTCTTCACTGCCAAGTTTGTTTTTAATAAAGTAGAAAAAGTGCCAGAAAAACAAGCGTGGTTTAGTGCGGAGTGGCAAAAGCTCTGTGAGGTCCCAGTGACTCAGAGGTTGGTTCTGGCCTTTGAAGCGAAAGGTATCAGTTTTGAATCCCAGCAGCGACAGCTGTTGTCTTTCTACATAAAACTTGGTATAGACCTATTTGCCACTCCCCTGATTCTATGAAGGTAGGTGGGATCAAAAACCCAGTCGAAGGTCCTGTGTGCAAGTTGTGCACGTTAAAGAACCCTTGGCAGTTGGAAATCGAGAAGAGTAGGCCGAAAGGCTGTTGTCCGGTCAAAATTAATTCCCACGACAAAAAAAAGTCACAGCGGACTGATCACCTGCTTGGCCTAATATCTTGATCCAGAGTAAATCCGCCGCATAGAGCGGACCCTACACTGTACACTGTAATGGTAACAGGGAACTGGAGAAGAAAGAAGAAAAGACAAAAGTTCTGTTGGTAGAGCATGTGGGTCACTATCTACCAACGTTACTCTGCAGTATTAATGGGGTTCATTCAAACAAACAATTCAACAAAAACACTTTCTTCCCTATAAATGTTTTTCTGGCACTTTCACATTTTCAAACTTTTCATTGATACCAATCATCATTACTAGTACTGGCTCCTCTTTAATTTCAACCTTGATTTAAGCAAACAAGCACATTGACACAATTATGGGCATATTATTGTGTACTGGAAATAAAAAGATTTGAGTTCAATTCAAACAGAATGAGAAATAGGCAACTTCTTTTGATAGAAGCACCCTCGAGCCACCCACAGAGTGAGTTTGAATTACAAATGATTGAAAACATTCATTACCATCAAGCCAAATTCTAACAACACCGGAAGAGCCCATAACTTCTATGTGGTAATAACATAAAGATTTATGCAATTTTCTTGAAAAATTGTTGTTTTTTTAATGAATATCTTGATAAAATGAAAATGATGAGAAATAAAAAGAAGTAAGTAAATCTTTAAAATCTTAATACACAGGCAGCCATGTTGTTTGGTCATTTGATGGCGTGACTGTGTCAATAATGTTTTGAAAATTTACTATAAGAAAGAACCAAGTCAATCTACCAGTCCAAAATATCCCATGGCTGTGACCTCCAAGCATGTTCACTCATAAACTCGTACATGACCTCATTCTGGTGAATGCCTTCAGGTGTGAGGCCGATTCCTATCATGGTGGAGTTTGGAAACTTACGACCAGCAAAGGGACCCTGTAATAAAAAATAAAAATGCCATCTATAATAAAATAAAACCTTGCTGTCCATTTTTAGTCCTTTCTTAATCATGGGGCACTGGTAATGATCTAAGAAAAATGTTCCTGTTCACAAGATCTGCTGGGATTAAACTGTAAACAACCATCAAGCGTAGAGAAGGAGAATGTCTTTACATTAAAATACAATATGTTTATCCATACTAAAGTGTTCCAAGGAGTATAAACTTGATGTAAAAATATCATTACAGAACAACAAACTCCCTTACTGACCTGACTAACAGTCTCAATGACCCCATATAGCTCCATGGTGCCTCCAAAGTTGTGCAGCATGCACCAAATAAAGGGCTGGCCATAGTAAGATTCAAACTTGCTGAAAGCAGGAGTCAGCTCTGACGCTAAGTCCAAAATGATCATCCGGCCCTGTACAAAATTGATAAAACACTGATTTGTTAAAACATGAACGAGGAAAGAAGGGTGCAATCTACTTTAAACAAACACTCCACGTGTAAATATCCTCAATCCTTTATACAAAATAAATATACATGATACATAACCAAAATATTTGTCTTTATGTGTGACCTGTCTACAACCATTTTCACATCTCTTTTTCCCCCAAAAATAAAACAATTTGTATTGTCCAGTTGGATAATCAGATGTTCAATGTTCTTATTTTGAAGGAATTCCATATATTCTCCACTAAGTTAACAGCCATCTTCACAAATAAATGTGATAAAAGCAGAGTAAAATATATGTGCAGTGTTTTTTGGAGATGATTGTCTTTGGAACTTTCAACTCAACACTTGACTATCATCTGTTTGTTATTGTTTGTTACAAGAGAGAGGGTGTCACATAAATACAGTCATTCCATTTATTCTGTTGCAAAATAATAATGATGGCTTGAGTAGAGATTAGAAGTGAGATCATCTGGGGAAGAACAGGACAGATGCCAACAGCAGATGAGATGGGAAAGAGAAAATTGCACTGGACAGGTCACACCATGATAAAATCCTGATCAAACATCACAAAACAATCGTTTTAGGGAATCCGCAAGTACAAAGAAGATGGGTAGACTGTGAACATCCAGAAAGAGAGGTTCTTTCTTTCTTGTCCAATTCCCTTTTACCATTACAGTGTAGGGCCAGCACTATGAGGCTGGATTTCTCTGGATCAAGATATTAAGCCAAGCAGGTGATCAACCCACTGTGAGAAAGAGAGATATGGACATGAAATGAAGAAAAGCACCCAGTCATGGAGTGATCTATAAAAAACAGAACTACAGTATGCCCTTGCCTTTTGGGATTTTGGGCTCATGGAGTCAGTGCATGAAGGGGACAAATGACAATTTGTCACTTGCTGGGAAGGACACCAGTCTATCGCAGTCATTTTCCTAACTTTCCTAAGAAAATTAACACTCATTTCTGCACCTGGGTTGAGTGAAGTTTCTCGTAAATGAAAAAAACAAAGTGCCTGAAGTAGGACTCGAACCCATGATCCTTACCATGGAAATCCACTATCTTAATCACATCCCCAACTCGCCTCCTAAATTAACTGATGGTTTTCCACAAAATCTTTCATGACATAATAAGATATACGTTACCTTAGGTACAGATGTAACAAGTGCCTTTACTTCACTAGGACCCCAAAAGTCTGAATTAATGAAAAGCCAACCCTGCATTAACCTGTGAAATAAAAGAATGCAAGTCAGTAGAGCATAACCCTGTCTTTGAAATGAATTGGGAACATTGCCCAAGTGTTTCAATGACAATCACATTGTACTTATATTGAACCTTAATTAATTATCTTCATAGATGTATGGATCTTTAAAGAGGATATCCAAACATTGTAAGTACATGCTGTCTTGCTGACTATGAATGTCCAATAACGAATCGTCGGTATAATTCTCTAACCACAAAGAGGAAAAGTACAAATCATTATATAACCGCACACAACAAGTGAAAAAGCTTAGTTTCTATGCTGTTCATTCTTGACCTAAACGTTGAGAGTTTCATATAAAACTGTAAACAATGGAAAGTCGTGTTTTAAGCAGATGTAGCAAAATCCGCTCAGTTTCCTTATAGCTGAAGGGTTTACCACCACGGCAACAGTAAATAATATGGCCAAAACTTGGGCAACACCTAAAAATGTGATGCTCATTGTACCATTCAAGGTTCAAGGCACAGTGGGCTGATCACCTGCTTACCTTATCTACCTGATCCAGAGTTTTTACAGCTCTGTATTCAGCAATGTTGGACATGGAGCTGGCCACAACATACTCCTTGAGGGTATAATGTTGTTTGGATAACAAAACAACAAAACTTTTATTGGTCAGGGGTCTTTATGCATCACATGTAAGGTGATGAATTCTCTTCTAAGCCAAAATGAGGAAAAAATGTGTTTGAAAAAATTCCTGTACGCGTTTAGAGAATAAATCAACGATATCCCTCTGTGAGATTTTGTATCACTCACCAAACAGCATCAGGATCAGCAGTGGCCATGCCATCAAACACAGCTTTACTTGCAGAGGAAAGGTATGCTGGATCCCTGTTTGGACAGAAATAAAAGAAAGAAAGAGGAAACATAAATAGACAGGAAAGAATAAAAATGTAACAATCATAAAAAGGAAATCTGGAAGCAGACTCCCTAAATCATATGTGTGAAGAAGGGTTTAATATAATCAAGCAATTTAAGACAAACAGATTATTGGCTTAAAGCATGTGGTTTAAAAAAAAAAAAACCAAGACATTTTCGACACAGTAAGGTCATCTCAACACTTTCACCTATGATCATTTATTACCACATTAAACAATATTGTGAACATCATTAACCCTTTCACTGCCAGATATATTTGCACTCATTTGCATAGAAAAAAGATGGGAATCAAAGCATCATCACAAAAACAATCAAAATTCAATTATTTATTGAAAGAAACTAATGATGCTTCATACAATAATGTGAAAATGTGACTTCTTTAAAATGAGAAAGGTAAATGAACAATTTCACATCACTCTTGTATTTATCCAAGAGCTACTACTACTTGTATAGTTGTCAATGTCAATCAGACAAAAAAAAGATTTAACACATCCCCCGATACCGCCCACTACCGATCAACACTCATATCGCCTGTCTACTCTTGGTTTGTTGGAATCACTACAAAATATCTAAATCACAAGGAAATGCCCCTTTTCCGGTTCAGTCCTTTTCCAGGGTGATTTCCCTTCGCAATGACGTAAATGTTATTCTCTTGTGTCAATTCAATGCAAAACCAGACTCGACTGAACGCTGGTCTTGTTTTCCTCATGATTCACCCGGTTCCTCTCACTAAAAGTACCTCTCACATTGTTTCACTTGGCGGTCACAAATTGGAACCAATTACGTTGCTGTTTGCTACACCTGTTTCCTTAGTGATTTCTCTTTATTTTGATCAGCCAAACAGTCACGAAGTGACAGCCTGTCAAAGCACCTGTTTACATTTTTCAATTGTCTCTGATAAACTTCTAGACCAGTTTGATGATGACAATAGGGAAATAAATTATTTTAAAATGCGTTTTACGATAGAACTGTAGCTTACTCATTTCTCTCTCTTCTCATTGTTGTCCCATTCATATATCATGTTTCATTGTTTTGTTATATTTTTTTAATTTCCAAGAGACATTCATAGTTTTTACGGAGATATGCCCCTCTTAGTGATGCATTTGGACTGCACATTGGGAAATGTTGCGAGTGGCAAAAGGTTTAATTATACTAATTGAAAGAGAATTTCTTATATCTATTACAAAATATACACAACCCTAAAAAAACCCACAAGAACCAGGCTATTCATATCATTATATACCTAAAGTTACATATCTTAGCTGAGACAACAACAAATATTCTTAATGCCAAAACCTGGGTAATAACTAAACATCTGGAGCTCATTGTGCCATTCAAAGTTTGGTCACAGTGAGCTGATCACCTGCTAGAGATATCTACTTGATCGAGAGATTCTCCAGCAGTGCTGAACATGAGGATAGGTATAGCATTGCCTAACACTAACAAAACAAAACAATTATCATTACACTGTCAAATCAATTTACCTGGAAGAAGGATCCATTTCATTAAAAGTGTCAGCATTGTATATGTGGTCTGTGCCATACTCATTAGTGAGCTGTAGATTAAAATAAGATTGAAATCCAATCATCACAACAACCATCCATCACGAAGCGTATAATAATAATATGAACTAAAGAAAAATATATAAATTCATCACTGTGGACAAAAAAAACCCAATAAGAATAAAGGCGCACATAGAAGAAAACAAGCATAAAAATGAATACAGTACTTCTATTCCATGAAGGAATCTGAATTTGATTCTTATGTGCTATTGCTACCAATGAAATCAAAAAGTTATAAGACTAATATAAAAAAACTATTGATCAATGTTTGTTCGTTAAGTTTATTTCATCAGGCCCGATTAATATCACAATGTAGTGTTGGGGCCAGCCTTACGTTCTACTACCACAAATGGTACATAAGATACCTACCACTGATTGCAGGCATTTGGACCATCGGGTAGCCAAACAGAGAACTGGAAATGCTATGGATCCAAGAATTTCACACAAAGAGTGGCGCCATGAGCTGTACAGTATAAATAATAAGGCAAGGCCAAAAACAAATTACTGTGGTCACCACTCAGCTAAGTAAGACCTGGGAGAGAGTTTGCTACACTGGGCAGATCAATGCCAGGGTATTGAATGAAAGCAAAAAAATTGTTACTCACAGCATTAATGAAAGCTGATCCAATTTTCTTGAACAAGGGATCATTAAAATCTAAGAGATATGTCCTGAAATGTAAAAAAATATAAATAATAATGCTTTATCATGAATATGATTGTTTACAGATTTAAGCTATGAGAAAACAGTAAGTGTTTGAATACACATAGGGTAATAAATATTGCTGAGAATGTTTCACACACGATATACATTCTAAGAAAAAAAGGTTTGATTTCAGATTCTAACGTAACTATTTTTTTAAAAATACCAATAATAAAATGGTATAGTTCAATCCCTAGTTGAATAGAGTAAAGCTCTTCGACATGCAAGAAAATTAGACACTGTAAAGTATAAAAAAAGCTATTTAATAAAGAAAGAAAGAAAAATATATCACAGACAACCAAAGACTTACGCAGTGTATGTTGAATTGAATTTAGACCATGGCCTGAGGCGAGTGACATTAGCATTAGGGAACACCCTTCAAAAAGATTAAAGAAAACCATACATTAATATCACCACATTTCTAAGCAACCAAAATATGAAGACATCTGTTAACAACATGAGTGAGTCAAGGCAACATTTACAAAATTTAACAATGAATAAATACTAAAGAAAGAAAAAAGTTTCTCAAAATTGTATGTAATGCCACATACTTTAATTCAAACAGTCCCAAGCTAGTATTATGTGCAGACAACAACTCTATCTATATAATTTGATGAGAAGAAGACAATGTTAGAAATGAATGAATCACAAGAAATAGAAACAAAAATATGAAAAGGAAAATGTCTTATTTTGATGTGAACACTCACCTTGCAATAGCACTAGGAACATGGCCTGCAAATCCAGGCAGCACTGGCATCATTCCCAAAGATCTCATACGGTCGAGTATTTTGTGTTGAAGTACAAGTTTCATGGTAGTCCACATCTGTGGCAGTGGGCCACCCCATTTACGAATGTTGCCCATCCGTCCCCTAAAAAATGATAAAGTATTTTCAGCAGGATTTCTTACCTTACAAGCTATCAGTACCAATTAGCTTTTCAGATTGATTTTATTGGGTTTTTGAATAATTACTATTTCTTTACCTAAAATTGAAGAAATTTTCTATAATTCAGATTTATGCATTCAAGATTATTGGGAAACTATGTACTTGGTGTTTCAAAGATGTGTGAACATTTCCTAAAATATCTTGGCATAAAAAGTTCAAAGAAGTAAAAACTCAAAATCAAAATTGAAAACCTTTTGGTTTCTTTGTACAGTGAATTATAATTTCATAGGTAGAATGAATATAATAATATAACTTGAGCTGTCTCCGTCAAAATTTGATGACATTATGTGGCTTTCAAAAACTTTTAACAGGCTCATGGGATAAAATCAAGTCTGAGACAAATACAATAGATCATTAATACAGTACCACAATGTAAATCTCATTCTTTTAACCTACCAAGCAAGAAAAGCAGGCCCAGCAAAATGATCATCTAAATCTGTTTGCTTAAATCCTAAACTGAGATACACCTGAAACAATAATATTATCATTCTGAATTACAATATGATTTCACATTATTTAATACACATCAATATTTTTTTAAGTTCTAAAGTTGTTAAGTTTACGCCCTTTTAAACACAGAAAAGTCATATCAAAGACAGTTCAACAGAGCTTGAGAAGATTCCATGAAAATCTCCTAGGCAGAGCCACAGACGAGTGATTTAAACACAGCGCTATGGATGACCCCACATCAAGAAAGAATTCAATGTCAAATACATACCAATTTTTAAAAAGATGTACATATAAACAGAGAATATCAGTATTTATGAAAATAGATAGAGGAAGTACACTAAAACCTCTTTATACCACCTGCTTTTCCCACAATACAGATCTGATCTTACAAACACTGTAGAGTAACTCATGATACTGCCATCCACCAGTAATTTAGCATTCATAGTCCTTAAATAAATAAAAGCAAATACTTTGCTGGTAACCTCTTCCCACATACACTGTCTTCAAGAAAGTGTGTAGTTAGTGATGGATCAAAGAATCTCCTTCAATGTTAAGACATTTTTTGGTCATTAGTCCCATACTGGTGACCTCCCTTGTTCTCCTGGACTTTTTCATTACAACGCCATTCTCAATACCTATATATTGTACATTTCCTTGGGTTGCAGAGATGGCGGTATAAAGAGGTTTGACTGTAAACTATTTAATGAGTCGGCTTTTGTATTTTTGGTTCGATGTTAATTAGCTTATTCACTTGAAAAAATCTAAAACATTTATTCAATTAGCTTATTCACTTTTAAAAATCAAACTATCTAGACGAGTGCTGCTAGCGTTTTCAAATTCTGCTGTCTTTCATTTTTTTGTGTTCTTTTATCTACAAATTTTTTTTAATATATATTTCGAGGAGGAGCATTTTAGAAAAGATAAGAGAAGAGATCTATTGTATATTTTGACCCAGAAAGGACAATTTTTTCTTTCTTATCCAGTTCCCTGTTACCATTACAGTGTAGGGCCTGCTCTATGAGACAGATTTACTCTGGATCAATATATTAGGCCAAGCAGGTGATCAGCCCACTGTGGCTTTTTTGTTGTATAAATTAATTTTGACTGGACAGCCGCCTTTCAGCCTACGCTTCTCAATTTCCAACTGCCAATGGTTCTTTAACATGCACAGCTTGCCTATGGGACCTCCAAATTTATCGTCCGTCTCCGATAGGACAAGGTCCTTGATCCCACCTACCTTGATAGGATAGTAGGGGAGTGACAAATAGGTTTATACCGAGTTTTATGAAGAAAAACAACAGCTATAACCACTGGGATTCAAATCCGGTACCTTTCACTTCAAAGGCCAGAACCATATCTCTGAGCCACTGGGACCCCAAAAGGAAAATTTGTACAGAAAAAATATCACAATCTCATGAACATAGAAGGACAAATCAACTGATAGGTTTTTAAAAAAAATCAAAATTACTCTTTGAAAAATAGCCTCCTGTCCAATAAATGCAAGAGGCAAATTTATTCCTCTGAGAGCCATCCAGTCAATCTCTTGCTCCCACCTTTCCCAATTCCAAAATGCCATTGTATAGCTCATAGTGCACACATTTGCATAGTAAAAGAATCTGTGTGAGTGAAAAAATCATGTCATTCAAGTTTTTCATCTCAATATATCTTTCCTAACTAGCTATACTTCATCTGCTGTAAACGGTTCTACTTTAGATTTACAAAACAGTACCATACAATTTTCTGGTCAAAAGGGTTTTTTTTCTAAATTTTTGTATGATAGTCTGGTGTGGATGTTGTGATGTGAAAGAAAAAAACCCAACTAAATCTTCCATGAAACAAGCAGGAAAGATTGAAAGGAATAAAGTAGATAGTGAGTCAGTAAAACATTATATAAACAAAGATGTAACAATTAAAAAAATGTAACAAAATTGTAAATGATCCATCTTATCTTCCAAATATCAACAATTACCATCTGGAAAGTGACACTTGACATTTGTACCAACTTCCAATCAATACAAAGGAGCCTTGAAAGGGGGTGAATGAATCACATGTGCAACATCTACATTTATGTGTTTTGTAAAAAGTGTGTAGGAATACATGGATGTAACAATGTTTTGATGTGTGCCGCAATTGAATTGTCCACTGTATTTTTTATGTGATGTATCATGTGCCACAATTGAATTGTCCACTGTATTTTTTATGTGATGTATCATGTGCCACAATTGAATTGTCCACTGTATCTTTTATGTGATGTATCATTCTATGTGACACCAATGTAAACCAAAACAAATTTCCTGATTGAACAATAAAGCTCTACTGTTATCATCATAATCGTGGGGAAAAGGTAAAAAAAAACAACAAAAAACAATTTTTCCAAATCTATTTTCTTTTCACACAATCTGAAATGCATTAACATAAAGTGAAAACCAAGGACAGGTAACATGGAGAAAAATACAAAATTTTCCTATTACTTACACAATTTTTGTTTGTTTGTTTAATTACCTTTTTTTCATTCCTCAAAGATATAAATTTTTTCACATGCAATATTCCTGAAAAAATCATTCTCTAATGTAATGAATCTGTACTATATCTTACCGATCACTCCTTGTGACAAACACAGGGCTTTTCAATTGTGGTAGTGGTAATGGAAGATGTATCTGTTCTCCTGCCCATGTCTTTTGGGCATAACAATGATATTTTAGATAGTAATAAAAGCCCATCGAAACGGCCACTCCAGAGGTTCCCACAATCTGTATATGATAACCATTCTGGCTCAACTGGATGGACCACAAAAAAGGAAAAAAAATTAAAGAGATCATTGATAACTATGGAGTTTAAAGTTTAATGCTGTGAGTTGTATACCCTTGGTAACTCATTATAGGTCATATCATAGGCCGGTCCTCCAATTCAATCTCTGATAGGACAAAATTTCATAAGGAATCCACAGAGTCAAAGTCATAAAAACTTGAGAAAGTCGACTGGAAAAGATTTCCATGTCGCCGCTGGGATTTGAACCCAGAACCTTCTGGGGGGAAAAGCAAATGAGTAAAAGCTATGCTACGAATCCCCCAATAATGACAATAATAACAGAAAAAAAGGAAAATGTGAAAGCCCATGAGAAACAGTCATAGAGAGTGATGATTAAACCTATGTCATCCAACTCCTTCTTGCCAAAGATAGAGCATCCACTCAACCAGTGGAGCTATCAGCACTCCAAGTCTTTAATTATCTACACATATCAAAATAGTGAACGTGATAGAAGTGGTAAAAAAATATATAGCAGGATAATAAAATATCGCCAACAAGGTTATTAAAATATTTTCAATTTTCATGATCTCCTCATGATTCAACATCCACAGTTACCTTGAAACTATCACGATCATCAGGACCCAGAGTTGAATTCACAACAATAATGAATTCAGAAGATCTTTCTCCAATAACTCTGTGGATCAAATCTCTTGCTGCAAGAGCTTGTACATCTGAAGACACTGTTGATCCCAGTTTGTCAACATAAGGAAAAGCTGAAGAAAAAATCCACAAATATTTCCAATTACCATAACTTACATTTCAAAATTAACAGTTTAACAATTATAATTTCATGTCTTACACCTTATTCAACAATTCACACAACATGGTTATTAACTGATAGTTCAAAATCCATTTCCGTTTCCTATAGGAGTTGAAGATTCCATGTGAATCACCTCGGCAGAGACTTGAAAACCCTGATTGAAAGTCCTAAGCAAAATATCTTCTTCACCCTAGAGTTTCATAGTTAGAATATTAGTGAGTGAAACTTGACCACTTAGGATTCCTCCAAGGATAAAAATGTCACGCGTGTGAAAATATAAACTTGAGATTGTTAATGGGGTAGCTCACTAAAAATATCAAAAGACTAGTAAGGGTTAAGAAAATGGAAATATATCATAAGAAAATGAGGCAAACTAGGATGGGTTTAACATGTTCAATACGACTAAAAGTTTAAACATGATCTTTGGCCATGTAAAAAAATATGTAATGGTTCCTACCAGTTGCAGAACTGAAGGCAAAAACAAGTGCACTCAGGATGACTGGTAACATGGCAAAACTGTGAAAATGCAAACAGAAAAAACATATGATCACCATGACAAAACTATGATCGATAATTTAACTCTCAAAACAATTAATTAAATTTTTAGACTAATGATGTTTTTAAAAAAGAATACAGAGAGAGCAGTCATTTTTTCCATAATGCCCAGTGGATAATCTCCTTGCAGGGCCTTTGTTAAAGCCACATCTAATCAAAAGCGCATAGCATTATCAAAATAACAATGAGTACTGTTGTAGTTGTTGACGTCTGGATTTCAAGTAAAATTCATCGCAATCACAAATTGAAAATATACATGAAGCAAAATCATTGTTATACAAGAAAGGATTAGTCAAAAAGTAAAAAGAAAATTTTGTGTCAGCTCTAGCCCAGATACACTATATTTTCTAGATCAAGGACTGTGCTATTCTGCACTATACTATAATCGTGGGTGAATGTTCTTCAGTGAAAAAAACACAGCAAGGTATGGGTAGCCAACCAAAAAACCTGCAAGACCCAACAGTTTCTCCTAAATTAGACTAACTACTCACTACTAAATGTCTATTCAGTTCTTGTAACCCACACCTATTTCTTAGCTTCTGTCGGACTTTGCTTTCATGTAACATCAATTGTTTTCATAGTTACATCAAGACCCAGAAAATATCCACCAATCTTGTTTTAAAACCTTCATTGATTCAAAGACTAGACATCAGTATCCTGAGGTGGATTATAGTGGATCATAGACCTTAATCTATTTAGAGCCCTATTGTGTATAATCTGTTTGTTTCTTGCTGTTTTAGGGCTCTATTGACACAGGTAGGTCATTTCAGCACCCCCCATACGGCTCCAAAGAAATCAAAGGTAACTAGGTATCATGGGGCTAATCAAGGCATCCGAATGGTAGCCACGGTCATGAAAATGAATCAGATGAATAGTGGATGGATTGGTGGACTTCGTAGTGTGGGGATAGTCGAACAGGTGGGGGAGTGGCGTATGTTGTTGTAGTGCCCGACAGCCGGGTGAGTAGTCTCGGTATGGACTTCCGTCAATAAGTGAATAGTTTTCACTGAGGCATCTTGTATGTATAAACTATGGGTCGGCAGTGCCAAGTTATTCTTCAGATTATTCTACCCACTTGATTGCCGGCGCATACAGATTATTCACGATCACGCGTAAGTGATAAACTTCAACTACCTCCAGTTCCAGACGACCACAAAACTCAGCAGGTGAGATCCACCCATATCGTTACCCAGCTGTCATCTATAACATAGTTTCTTATCCAGTTCCCTGTTATAATAACAGTGTAGAGTCCGATCCAGAAGGTGGATTTACTTGATTTACTTGGGATCAAGATATTACGCCAGCAGGTGATCAGCCCACTGTGACTTTTTTGTGATAGGAACATACTAAGACTAAGTGTTATTCTTACGTTGCTGTGTATCACACAAAGATAGTGAGTTACGTTGCTGTGTATCACACAAAGATTGTGAGGCTTGGTTTGTATAGTTGGTGTATTCAGGTTAGCATACATAGGTACGAAGTCTTGTAGAGAGTCTTACACTCACACGTAAGTTTAGTAAGGAACAGTTCTCTACAGTTTAGATAAGAGCTTTGTCCAAAAAAAAATAAGCGCAGATTATAAAAGGTACCATTATAAAATATGGCTCAGTTAATTAACGTAGTCATGACTGAAGCTTACTCGTTCATTCTTCTTGCTCAAATCCGATCCAAGTCATGAATGGGAAGAAAAAAACTTTCTTTGTGAAAGGATTCGATCATCAATAAATGACAACAATAACAAACTTGATCCGATATAAGCCGCTGCGGACGCTGTGTATGTGCCGGGTGTTTATCGTGTGAAATCACATGATCTTTCGGCACGTGACATTGTAGCTCTACACAATCGTTGAATGTTCGTAGTCTTCATTCGCATTTTATCAAAAATAAGAGAATAATTTTTTATTTTTCAAAAAAACAATAGATACATTTTAGACGGTGTTTTAGACAAATGGATGTTTCAAATTCCTCCCCTTAGTGACCCCCTTGCTGTGGGCAGCTCCACCACTTATCTAGAGAACAGTGGGGTAATCTCCTACTTGCCAGAATCAAATGGATTCAAAGAAATAGGCGTATGCCCGACTCAAGGATGTATTATACGGTGATAAATCATACATGGAAAGGGACAACGAATATCGGAACATGGAATAATAGATCCATTAAGTGATGATGACTGTTTAATTAAATGGCATGGCTTTCCTAACTGGCATCACACAACACCTCTCAGATTTTGAAGTTTTACGCCCTTTTCAACACATTAAGGAGGCGGGGTAAAAGTCAGAGAGGACGCTTGACGATGGAAAACGCGCGCGCCTGTAAACACAAGCGCTTGGTAACTTTCTCAGGTGCACACAG
>JARBEQ010126289.1:0-12500 GCA_030265355.1 Tritonia tetraquetra | reverse complement strand
TATCCTATTGAATTGTTTGTTCTAACGTCCAAATTCCTCTCTCTCTTATATATATATACACACCCCGCCTGAAAATCGACTAAATCGTGAAAACTCTTTAGCGGAGAAATATAGTGGGTTATCTATATATATATACATCAAAATCAGAAATGACCTCTGTCCGCATTTTCCTAGGTATACCCCGTGGTTTAGTCCTATGGGTTTACGCACATCTATATATCTTTTAGGGATTCTCTTCTCAATCATTCTATTTACATGTCCAAATCATCTTCATTGATTTACTTCTATTTTCTTAGTTCTAAACGGTTTGTTTTCATTTCTTCTCTAATCCGATCAGTGTTTCTTATTTCATCTCTTCTCGTTTACCAACTGGTCTTCTAAAAAATGTCATTTTGTTGCCTGTAATCTACTTTTATCTCTGATATCAAGTATCCATGACTCACTTCCATGTAATAATCGTTGGTAATATATTGAATTTTTAAAAAATATCTTTATATCTATGTTCTCTTTTCCTCATAAAAATTGCCTTAATGAAAAACCGACGTTGTCACCGGGCTTCAAACCATGGACCTTCTGCTCACAAGACCAATGTGCGTTACCGCTACCCCTCGGATTGAAGCCCAGCGGCGACGTGGAGATTTTTTCCATTTGGACTTTCTGGGAGTTTTTAAGCCTCTGATCTATGGATTCCGCCTTTGACATGACCTGTTTTAATGAGTTGTCAAGGGCGTAAAATCAACAACTTAAAACTTCATAAACTATAGCTAAAGAGAAACTACAGGGGCAGCCACAGTCATTTCTTTAATGGCATAATTTCCTTACAATGCCAATACATAATGATGGATAAAGTGGGCTGATCACCTCATTGCCTTTAATCTTCATATATTCCACAGCATTTCAATTCCATCCATGCACCGTGGTTGTGATGAGTGCATACAGATGTGAGGGCGTCTTTCATGTCATTCAGAGTTTGGACAGATGCGGGATTAATCGGTTACCATCACACAAGTCAGCAGACACAAACTAAAATCATACCATAAACACATTTCGCACTTGACACGAACTGAAACTACAACAAGTGAAGATTGGAAATTTCGAGCTCCAAGTACGTGAAGTATCACATCACCACAACATACCCATTATACATAAAGACTTATTATAAGACCTTACACCGAAAGGTACTAAAAGGTTATTGATAAAGAAAGAAAAAAGAAGACTTATCATAAGCCTGTGCTCTGACATTACTAACACTGCCACGAATTACATTCAACAATCAAAAACGTGAATTCCAAGCATAACAACGTAGTACATGACAACATCATCGTACAATTGGTACCAATAACTAATATCACATGATTGGATCCAAACAAACACGATGGGTCGAGAACAGACGACTCCATTGTAAATTACAATCAAGACACGGCCATGTTATCAAACAAATAATGATGTAACGTGACAAATTGACACCTTTCCTTGAGTGGTCTAATGACTTTGAGGGCTATACCAAACAGGTACAATCATATTGGGAAGGCCTCAAATAAAGATCCAGACCATGAGGTCACAAGGCCCGGTAAGGGGCCCTGAGGTGGCAGCCCCGCCACTTACCTAGGTCACAGTGGGGTAATCTCCTACTTGCCTGAAACAAATGGATTCAAAGCATGCCCTACTCACGGATTGATTACACGGTGACGACTCATGCACGGAAACGGACAATGAACATGGGGACATGGAATACTAGATCCATTAAAGGTAAAGAAATAGAGTTAGTAAATGAAGTCAAAAAAATATAAAATATATATTTTGGGAATAACGGAAACTAAAAAGAAAGGCCAGGGAATAGAGAATCTAGGTAGAGAATCAGAGGCGAGAACCGTACCTCTGCGAGTACCACCAATACTATAACTACTACTACAGTACCACCAATACCACTAATACTATAACTACTACAACAGTACCACCAATACCACTAATACTATAACTACTACTACAGTACCACCAATACCACTAATACTATAACTACTACTACAGTACCACCAATACCTCTTCTATTATAATCAAATGCGATCTTTGCTATAACTACTACTACTACTACTACTACTACTACTACTACTACTACTACTACTACTACCACCACCACCACCCAAAAAGGAGACAATCGAATCATACAAAAGCTTAGCATAGATTATCTTTGAATGCACATATGAGATTAGAAAAAAAATACACACGAGTTGTCGGCTAGAGACTAGCACGAATAGCCTGCCTGGGAAAGGGGAATACATTAAATGAGGAATAACGATGAGGGGTGTTGAAAAGCAAAAACAATAATATTCCGAAGCTCACTGTCCGAACTATGAGCTATGCATGCACTGCATGCCAAAAGACAGGCTTTGATATTATCATTGTATTCGTGCGGTGCACTCAGCACAGTTCTATCTATATCATGGTTTATGCTCTATAATACGATGAGACTAGGATAGGGACAGCAGGGGATTAATTCTCTAATGAACACAAATCTGTGCAACATCACCGAAATCATTAGTAAACCGACGTAGCAAAATTCTACTAACTACTAAATTCCATCTAACATGTCCTGAATAGGCTCGATATATTTTTTTTCTGTCACAGGCACGCCCTTCTCTTTAAGGCAATGCCATGCTACCTATACCGCTATTGATATGAAAGTAAAAGATGCAAGGAATATATGCGAGATTCACTACACCTCCAGATAAGAATTTAGTCGCCTGACGATAATCGCAATCGCGCCATAAGTTGCTCGCCAACTACCCAGAGAATCGACTATAACAAACTGTTGGGCAGATTCCGAATGGAACCTCCAAACGCCCATAGGGCCGCCTAACTCTGATACACCGTCATAAATAATGGTCGCATTCATCATCCATTATCACACACACATCGCACCTTGTTTTATCTTTACGAAAGAATCTAGATAATTCAAGAACATTATATTCTGACACCGCCAAGCTAAACCTAACAAAACCCAACGAATTAGAGTGTAGCCGGGTCAATTACGGAACTTAATTTCAAGTCTGTTTAGATAAGTGTATCCTACTCTGTTTCCTACTGTAGTGGCTGGGTCACTTGCCTCTGGGTGCGGAAGTCCGGGTTCTAGTCCCGCCTGGTGGATGATTGTTTTTTTTCTCTGGACAATTCTCATTCAGAGTTCTTATGGTTCAGCCCTGAGGATTCACGTGGAATCTTCTCAAAGTCCGTTGAAGCGACCGCCTTTGATATGACCTTTCTGTGTTTAAAATAGCATAAAACATAAAACGTTTAGTTCCCTGCACGAATTATAAGCAGTAAGTGCACCCGTTGACTAAGATGTACAATTATGACATTTCAATGATTACCCAACAATCAATACAGAGTGTAAAAAGATAATCTATTTCAAAATAGGACTATGCCTATGATCGAAGAACGACACTTAAAAGTTTAGGAGGGAATCGGAACAAACCGTATCAAGTACACTCATAAACATACACACACAAACAACTACCGTTTCTCAAGTACACTCTCTCACACATACACACACAAACAACTGTTCGAAAACATCGATTGTATCCTCAGTTGTATCTCTAATCCAAAAACCTATTGACGCTTCGACCGGCGGAAAGAGAATTACACGACATAATATAATAAGGATTGCATACATCGCCCGTACTCCACTCCCCCTGCCTCACTCATCCATCGATTTGACTTTCTATACCCGATATTTATAAGGCATGATGCGGTATATATTCTGTTTATCTATCAAATAACTAATCTCTCCGCCCAAAGTGCCAAATTCCCCCAGTTCTTACAAAGCTAAGGAGGTGACCACAATTTGTTTATTGACCTTGCTTATGATTTATACTGCTCAGTGTATTGCTCATTGTGTCAATAAAGAGTTTAGGATTCAATGGGCTGATCGCCTGCTTGTCTGGAATCCTTTGATCCAGGGGATTTCCAACCCTATGTTCGGCCATGCTTGAAGGTCGGGGTGTCTGGATTTATACCGGGTATCTTGTGTGCCTTTCATGGCTGAACATGGGGTTAGCCCCAACACTGTTCTGTGGTATCAATGGGTTTCGATAAAAAAAACAAAATAATCTGTAATATATCATATATATTTCAATTTTACTACACCCCCCCCCCCCCCCCCCCCCCACAAACAACACACCACCACACACATGAAACAACACACCACTTAACATTCTTCAAGTTACCTTCCAATGTTAATTAAAACTCGTATTTTCACCTGTAATCACTTCCGTTCCATAACGGCTCTTTGAAGTAAATCGGAACTCAAAGCACGTAATTCTGGATACCCCTCCCCCAGACACCTGGCAACCTTCAGTCCTCCCTCTGTTTATAATAAATTATACAATAAAAACAATATATGAAGAAAACCCAGCCAATATACCTTTCAATTCTCCACCTTCACGAATAACGTTAACAAAATGCTGCAAATCAAGCAGCCAAAGAACACAACAGCCACTGAAACATTTCAAAAATCTTGACGAAATTCTACAATTTATAACACCATCTCGGGGAATCCAGGAAGAAAAATAAAATCATATCCAAACTCAGTAGCATCAATGAAATACAGTGGACTGATCATCTACTTGCCTCATCTACCTGATCCAGAGATTTGTCAGCACTAATCAGCAATCCTGAGCTTAGGACTGGGCTTGACGGTAACATGAGATATGGATAATAAAACAAAACAAAACAGACTGAATAAATAAAGAAAGTGTCCCAATAATACTAACAAGTTCAGCACAGCTATAAACCTGTTGCTGATTTTCCCCCTTCCCAACGCACTTGTAAGCATACTTTCTTTCGTTCACTCTCATAAAAACGAAGAGTGGAAACCGATAAATACAAAAATACAGTGGCCGTAATAACAATAACAGCAGCAGACTGGAAAGGCGAATGGTCTAGGTCTACACGAATCCCACACAATGAAACAAAGTGGAGGAAAGAAGGAGCGAGTGGCATCAGAATAGAATAGATTCACACACACACACACTAATCGAAACGGCAACAAATTCCATGACTACTCGAAACAAATCCCATGTTTGCATTCCGTCACCACGATGCCTCGACAATAGTCTTCTCGTCAATAACATTCAGAATTCCACAAGGCAGAACGTCAAATCTTTGCTTGAAGATAAGCCGACGGTCAATTGAAAATCGGATATGACTGGCATTCGAAACGCCAATGTATTGCCTTTTGTAAAGATAATATATAACCCCCCCCCCCCCCCCCCCCCTTCTCTCTCTCTCAGAGTGATATATTTTATTTCGTTTCATAACATTAATGTTATGCTCATCGTTAGCATAGAGGCTACGACAGACATGCTGTTAATTGTTACAGCAAAAAACGGGAACGGACATATGACACGAAGATCCACGCTTTTGAATAATAATAAATATGACAGAATGCAGTCGGTTGATAATAGAAAATAAATAGACCCGTTACATCACACAGTAGTCCTCTAACTGTGCTGGAGTATAAATGTGTTCTCAATGACTGAACTCAACCGTAAGAAAAATAAATCCCACAGACGGATCCCTCTGCCTCGACACGTCATAGTCTTCGCATCGACCCACAGACCATAGTTTTGGACGTACCTTCCGGGACTCCCCCCCCCCCCCCCCCCCCCTGTCCAAACTGACCGTGTACGTAATCTTTGCAAGAAAGTGCGCGGTAGCTTTATGTAAACTTGCTGGCGGTAGTGGTAAGTACGTGTTTCGGAATTTGCAATCCCCCAACCGATACGGACTAGGTCATCTAACCCAACAGGCAGGAGATTATGTGATAATGTATGAGTATGACATTGAGTATGTGTATAATATAGTGTGTATTATATTTTCTCCTAAACACAGCATGAAACACCCACGACGTTGGGGAGGGGGTTTAGAACGGAACCATTTTTAAAGCTTATTGACCTATAGAAGAAGAGTAGGCAGTGTGGAAAATATTCGGTATTATAAATCTTGGCATTTTATCACCCCTGACAGGGTACACCAGGAAATAATAATAATTCTAAAAAAGAAAGGCATTGTATCACAAACACAATTATTATCATTGTGCGTAGGGTAACATTTTCTTTCTCGGGGACAATTCCATGTTCAATTCCAGAATAATGAGTACACAACATAGTGTACTATTAAATCCAACAAACTCACGCGAAAAAAAACCTATTCAACTTGAAGGTTATTTAAGCAATGGCGTGTCACCCTGTCTGTTTTATCTTCCTTTGGTCTTATTTTGTGTCACAGTCACCCATGCTTCTAACTAAATACTCGCAGTCTTAAAAAATCTAAACAGGACTAGCGGTCTACGCTAGGCACCTCAGGTTTAGGCTGGAATTATATACAGGATAAAGTGAACTATGGCGTCTTGCCAGAATTTGCAATGATTAAAATAGTAACAAGAGTTTACACAGGACCATTGTTCTATTTTATTATTGTTACCATTTCGGTCAAGAGGTCACGGCACAGATTGGGTTATCCTGTGTAATTCCCGCCTTAGAGTAAATCCATCGGCAAAAAAGATGATCCAGAGTATATTTCCGACTCAGCGTTCAGCTTACAAAGCCGGTGCCTACGCAGCAACGCGGCACAACTAACAGTAGTAACAATTAGATATATAATAATAATCTATACCACCAACTTCAAAGGAGAAGTAAGAAAAAGCAGAACTAGCAGCCACGAACATACTATGTGGATACTATTACTACCTTCAACTGTATTAATTAGCCCAGTGTAATAATGTCTGGATTGATGACAGAGATGCAAGGTATGGAGCAAGTCTGCTCGCAAACCACTCATACTCATACTGTACTGGTGGAATCCCGTTCTTAATTACTACCTGCACGACCATCTCTTTCGATAGCAGTAATAACAGGTAATGAATGAGAGTATCGAGCCAGCAGCATCTTTTCACTCTTCATCCTACTATATAATGGAGCTAACATTGAAAGTTCTACCCCAATCAAAGGCTTTTTTGGAGGGCTCTAAAATTCTATAGTATGCTCATCACATTATAACTTGATTTATTGTCATGCACGGGGATCAAATATAAAATGACCCGCTTTTTAATCTAAAATCTCAATTCAAACCTTTAAAAGGGTTAGACATAAAAACCTTCCAACTTTTGTAAAAATATGAATCAAGTGTTTTTATACCTAGTGCTCGTTGATACGGACAGTGCGGCGGTTGTAGTTGTGTAGCCTGAACACTTCTTTTGGCGTGTAGTCTGTAGTGGTGTAGTAGTAGAAAACACAGAACCCCTTTAACTTTTAGTGCCAGGTCAATGCTATTTATCAGTTCGTAGAACATACATTTTCTTGCATATATAAAAAGATCTAAAGCTTTACCCCAAGCAATTCATTTAGGCCATTATATCAAAGGCAGGACCTCTGCTTAATAATAGTCCCTCTCTGTAGGACTTGATCCCATGAAAGGAATCCACAGGACCAGAGCTGATTGAACCACCACCTTGTTTGTTTTTTGCTGTTTTAGGGCTCTATCGACACAGGTTGGTCATTTCAGCGCCGCCACACGGCTCCAAACAAATCAAAGCTAACTAGATGCCACCCATAGACCACAAGGAATGACACACAGTCCATGGGTGGCACTCACCACTGGGGGAACTGCACCCCCCCACCCCCCCCCCCCCGTTGTGTACAGAGGGCCCATTTATAAACCCTAGACCCCTGTGGGGCAGAAAAAGGAAAGAGGGAGAGACGACAGAGTGAGATCAGACAAGATGCCACGCATGGACTACTAGGAATGATATACTTCATGGGTTGCACCCATCATTGGGGATGAACAGAAGACCTATTTATATTACCACCCCGGGTCCCCGTGGGGGGAACCCATCATCTTCTGCACACAAGGCGAATGCATTAACGCTACGCAATGACGCCCCCTCTACATCTCTCCGTATCCACCTGTTAACTATACAAAAAACACGCACAAATGATCAAAGTCAAACTTTTAAAACTCAAGTTGGGAGGAAAATTCCTTCATGCTATGTGGAGATAATAGAAAGAGAGTGATGGACGATCGGATGAAAAGGGAAGACTCCTTGCTTATTGGATGAAATACAAGTAAATGATGTTCAGGTTTTGCAGCATGTCTTGCTGTGACGAGTGAGTACTATACAAGAACAAGATGGTGGTGGTAAGGGTCAGTGAGTGAGTTTGTTGGTAGACTTTGACTGAGCGTTTGTGAATATTGTATCCTCTAGGAATGTAAACTCCCAAAAAGGCAAATTCTACTAGTTTTATCAATAGCCCCACAAGGAGGGCAATAGTAATTTGTTTATTGGTATCTCATTGATGAATACTGCTCAGTGCATTACTCGCGGTGCTAGCAGTGTTATGGACACATGGATGTTAACATTGCCTGAACGTTTCATGTACACTACTAACAAAACAGCAATAGAATGATGCTGCAGAACATCTTTCCGTCGTCGTCATACCGGCAGAAAAGTGACACCGCTGAGTTTATCTTAACCATTTCTTTTTTAAAATCGGGTCCAGAAGTTGAGTTTATTCTAAAGCAGAGTTTTATTTATCAGGAGTTTAATGTGGGATACACTGTAGACATCTGTTTAAACAATTTTTTTCCTGCTTCTGTGTGCAGTCAGTCAGTAATTCAACAAAAATCGTAACCCTTTCACCCTTAAGGCGCCACCCAATTTATTAATACCCTGAAACTCTGTATTAACCAGATAGGGGTCCATAAAGGAAGTAAGTAAACAATATCTTTCGCGTTCTGCAGAAAATAACTGTTGCTTGTGTGGGGAAAAAAATTGAACTTTTATAGAATCTTGTTGTAACTGATATCAATTTTGTTGAAAATGAAAACTGTTAAACAAAATAAACAGGAGTGTGTGTTTTGTCTACTTTCATGGGAAAATATGATTCATCCCAACCTCATTTGCTCAGTTTCATCCTCAATGTCACTGTACTGATCTACTCTTCCTTAAAATCCACTTCTTTTAGTCACTGTCCTCATCATCTGGCCTATAACTGTATGAAAATCATTATACGCATTATTCAAGAATTAAATACTGACCCTAACACTAACAACAAAGTCTAGCAGGGGTGAAAATGCTCTGCTTTGTGTCAGAAATGTCAAAGTAAAAATCAGTCTCTGATCCACTGTAAACATGGTGGCTTTTGAAAGTGAGAAAGTAGGGATGGAAATACTAGAGTAACTTCCCTTTGACCACTAGACACATTATGGACACAAGAGAAGTGTTTAGAAGCACTATTTCATCCGGCACTGTACTGTAAGAGTGAAAGGGTTAAACTTAAACAAACAAAATATGAATCTAAGTCTAGCTATTAAGAAATTTACAACATCTAACCTATCTCTATTCTAGAATTAGACAAGCCTCCAATGTAGATAGAGGTCTTGTTCACCCTATTGTTCTGACCCCATCCCACATTCATCTTTTAAACACTAAGACTAGATAACACCTGAATAGAAAAACTAAAAAAACTACACTAAACAAAACAAAAAGCAAACTAAGTGGGTGCGTATACCTCAAAATCACCATGCTATCCAGCACAAATTAAAGCACTTGTGCAAGCGCAGCATTGTTTATTCTGTACGAGTTGTAGTTGTATTCAGATTTCTCTTTTTTATGGGCAACTGTTTTTTTACATGGAGAGTGTGTTTATCAATATTATCATAGGGTTCAGGTACACGGAACAAGAAGTGACTCCAGTCAAATGCTGTCGTACAGAATAGCATTCTCTCCAGATTCACCAGTTCGATGTGCCGCAAAGGTCACCCGGGGTATACAGGATTTTATACTTGCACATATTACTGGCCTTGTAGTACACCTAACGCACGGGCCAAAGGTAAACCTGTGCACCGTTACTGTTGTAAAAGGTGGACAGACCCTAGATACCCCTCTTCTTGCCATTACCACATAGAATGAGAATTACTTATCTATCTAGATAGACCATCCAGATAGATCTGACTATCTATGAGGCCTATAGTCATAGTCTAGTCTCTAGGCCCCAAACCAAAGGTAAAATTGTCATCAAGATGGATTTTCTTTTAGGATCTTATGATGATGATCAAAATGTTTTGAAAGGTTTGATGTCAGGTTGACTCACATAAATCTTGCCCAGCTTATACAGTTCGGTTTGGAAAATAGAGATATTTACCTCATTACATATATACACAAAAACGAAAAGGATGAGCAGGTAAAGTTGAAGTTTAGACTAATATCCAGGCCTAGATAGCTAGACTAGATATAAATATAAGTCAACTCCATCCTTCACAGCTTCATTCGGTGAGATTCACCGGGAAAAGAATGGAAAGATATTAAAGTAACAAAAACTCTTACCTGTGCATTCAATATATAACAACTGTTTGAATGTATGAAAATAATCCAGCGGTATCCAGTAAAATATATGATAAATTAAAACAAAGAAACACTCATTTAGAATAGTAGTAGTCCATCAGGCTTGAGTTTGAGATCTTATGTGAAGGAAGACGGAAGGAAGCAGGAAGTAAGTAAACAATATCTTTCACGTTCTGCAGAAAATAACTGTTGCTTGTGTGATTGGTACAGGCGGTTAACAGCGTATAGTAGATTGGCATTTTGGACATTTACAGGTAGACCGTCTATTTACGAAGTAGGTATCTAATGAAAGTCTGGATTTTCCACAGAATTGTACAAATATTGTAAATCTCTGTGGGATTTTCTGAATGGAAGAAAAGCTGTAGATAGTCGTACAAAAGGCGTAGAGCACTTATGCACCTTTTACCAAAAAGAATAAGGGAGCTTTAGTTTAATGAAGCAATCTATATAGTACAGTGTAAAAGTGGACGCATTTAATATTAGTGCCCCATATTCGCTCAAAGGAATTAGCATTTTTTAGCAAAACAGTCTAAGTTCGGAAAAAACGCGCCTTAATGCAAATCAAACCTTTTGCTTCTTTTTCCTCATTCAACCAAAGAACCCCCCTTTCCTCTTTTTTCCTTGCACGTAAATGATATTAGATAGATAGAGGCAGGCCTATAAATTGTATTCGTTATTTTTGTTATCCACATCATCATCATTATGTTGCTGTCACTATACTGTTACTATCATTGTCATCACCATCATTGATTATCATTATCCCTTCTATTATCTTTGTTATCATTTCTTTTCTTTTTGTACCATCAATACATTATTGTCATCAAGTATTAACATCATATCATCGTCATTATTGGTTTTTTTTTTAATAAGAAGGAAATGTGTAAACTTTCCAGATGGATAGAGCACAGGGACGTAGAACGTTTCGGGAAACAAAAACCCTTCTTCAGCAACATGAAAATGGGTAGATTTGTTACGTAGGTAGTAGTGTTTGTAGTGGTAGATTAGTCGCAGAAGTAAGTTAGTAGTGGTGGGAGTGGTAGCAGTAGTGATGTAGACACAGAAAGGGCAAAGCTTTTTCTTTTATCCGATTCGTACCTCTTAGAAAAATCAATATAGAGCTTCTGGGCTATCCTTACTTTCGTTATTCCTAAACCGCGTAGTACCGAATAGAAACACATTTAATGAATAATAATATTTTTCAAATATAATATCAAAGTCAAAATATGTTGATAAGTTGTCTGTTATTATAGCCTATTTATTACAGGCCTAGCCTAGAAATATATATGTTTTGAAAACCATAAGAGTACAATTTTCTTTTCTGGCCACTCGATATTGCCAAAGCTTTCACCCCGGAACTGCCATGTTTCACTCAAGGAAAACAAAATGGTGCTCGAAAGTACAATAATTTGGTGAGTAATGTAGGCTTCAATCATTTTACCGTAGAACCCTTTTGCTTAACCACTAGTTTCTTGAAAAACACCCCAGTGATGTTGGCGACTATTGTCTCTTCCGCTACATAGCGATACTAAGGATTTTCTCACATTTGTTGCATATTTATATCAAAAGATGGTGCTTCAACAAAAATGACAAAGCGAACTTGAAGTTGAAGATCAGGATTAGCTATCTATAATATAAAGGACCGAGAGAAAACCCCCAGAGAAGGCGATATATTCTATTGTTTCGTTTATAGGTCTAGTCTAAAACTAAAATTGAAGAAATTCGAACTGAAAGTGTCAAGTAATAATTAGAGATAGAGTGAAATAGCCCCTCTGTATGCTAACACTGTACTGGGCAGGTCACTCCAACTCTAAGTCACTCTTGTTGCTTTTATAAACTCCCCTTCTTTCTTTCCATTCCCAAAACTTTTGATATCATGGCGAGAGTTCTCTTTTCCAGCACAATTGCTGGTGTCACTATGATGATAGCGCTGTTCATTTCCGTTCGCACCCACTCACCACGCACTTTTTACCGTACAGCCGACAGCCCCTAACCGTAAAGTTGAAAGAGTGATGACTCATTCATTGGGCGGCTGTGTGCCCAACAACCGTACACCCATATAAAACAATAAAATTGAGCAAGAAATATGTGTAAAGGATAATTT
>JARBEQ010126067.1:0-13588 GCA_030265355.1 Tritonia tetraquetra | reverse complement strand
AGATTTTAAAGTGAGTGGCTTTCAACGAGAACTAAGAAAGATGACAGACTTTCCTTCATGTGTTGTTCTTGTCTCAGTTTCGTCATAATTTATTTGTATGGTTTTGAGTGACCCTTTAAAAGGGTTATAATTGTGTACACTGTGTAAACTTGGATTTTATGAGTCTTAAGAGGTTTTCTGATCTCATATATTATATCAAGGATGTCATGTGAAGCAGCTTTTCTCTTACGCTGTACCTTTCAATACCAGGTAAATGAAGCAGTAGTTTGTAAACTGTGTACTATCTTTAAAAATTATTGAATGTCCAACCTATACTATGGACTGGCTTATAATCTGGAATCATGACTCATCATGTATTCTTGCATTCATTTCTTTTACAAGTTTCTATCTTTCTTGCTTGAAAATAATCTGTTCTATTATAAATAGTATTGACAGTTTCACATGGCACTCCATCAATATCTGGTTGAGTGTGGACTTTGCCTTATCATTTTCACCTATGTCAAAGTATTTTTTTATATCTAAAAATTGTTTTGCTTTAATGTAACTTGATTAATGCATATTTGGTTATATATGTAATAAGGGATTACGAAAATATTCTAAATCTTGTGTTGTATTAAATGTGTGGCAAAGTCTGGTTTTCTCTAGTGACAAGACAGTATTGGTCCAATGTATTTTGTTTGTCTTCAGGATATGCTATATATTTCTGTGATTGGGAATTGTATGATATACAATGGACTTTTCTCCTAGAATTTTTGCATTGCATGTGGCTGCTGATTGTAGCCTTGTGTGTAGTTTGAGAGGTGTATGATTGGTCAAATGAGAGATTTATGGAACAGTTTTAAAAAATTAAAAAATTCTTTACATTCAACACTTCCTTATCTATCTTTATCTATTACTGCCCATGATTTGTCTATGGTCTGAGACTTTAGTGAATGCATGATAAGAAATAAGTAAGAGTGTAATGTCATTTATTGTTTGGGAATGCATGGCATTATATAGGTTGAATATGCAGAATGTTAAACTGAATGATTGAAAATAAATCTAGACTATTTATATGAATTCAAATGTCTTTGTTTAATAATTCTGTGGTGTGAGATCTGTATAATTGATTTGTTTTTATTCATTAAAAAAAAATTTACATCCTTTCAGTACTGAAATTTATTAGGTAGTCAACCTAACCTGTTCTCTAATGCCTATACAACGATTCTGCTGCTGTCCTCTCAATTTCAATATTGACCGTTGGTACGCATAACTTGTTGCTTCCGCCAGCGAGTCGGGTCACCTCACTTTCCGTACTTATGAGGCTGCCGCCATTGTTTACTCAGACCTTTCATTATAACGGCATTCTCTTTATAACGCCAACTTTTCTTTGGTTCCAGGGTTGGCTATATAATGGTGTTTCACTGCAATGTCAGTTTTCATTCTGCTTTGAACAAGATTTTCGAAAAGAATGTGTCAATTGAAGGTTATTCACCATGAAACTTCTTTAAAGTGTCAACTCTTTTCTAACCTCAGTATTCAGAGATTTCTTGCCTTGCAATCATGCTTGAATAGTATTGTGTCAATGTTGTGAAGAACACTGTCACATATGCCTTAACTTTTTGTAGTTGGTGGTGAATTTATGGGTGCATGGCCTAACCTGCTCATGGCGCCGGTGCTTTAGCTGTGTCTGGTAACAAGAAGTAAACAAGTGACAATTTTCTGGAAAGGTGGCACTGGTACATTACTCACTGGATTCCAGCATGCTCTGCAATACAGCACGCTGAAGCTTGGGGACCAAATGTTTCCTACATATGATAAGTCTGTATAATTTATAACTGCCATGTATGTGGTCAATAAGTATTTGCCCCGACTATGAAACAATAAAGACTTCAAATTTCTATGACATATATTTAATGATCACTGTAGTTACCAGCCAGAAGGATGCACTTTTCCCATCTTTCTGTGACCTTCAAAAGTCCTTGGGAATAGAATGCCTGACTTTGGCTATAAAGCCAAATTTCAACTTCGGTTACAACCTCCATCTGGGTTGAAAATCTCTTTCCTTTTATGTGGCTCTTCAAGTTTTTTGAACAGAAAAAAATCAGACAGTGCCAGATCTGTTGAGTATGGTGGATGGGGCAACAATTTGAAGCCACATGCTTGTAAAGTGTTAATTGTCTTCGCAGAAGTGTGGGTTGTTGCATTATCATGCAGAAGAAAAATTCAAAAGTAGCAATTGGGAAACATTATTTTTGGTGTGCACTTATTAAATGGTTGGACCAACGATTGTCAATAATAAGATACACGATTCAAGTCTTTTTACTTGGTCAGCAAGAAGTGATGTTTCCTTTTTGTGCTAATGTTCATTCAAAGTACTTTGCTATTGCTTTCTGTTGAAATCTGAAATTTCCAAAACTGTCATGTCTAGAACTCAAGCACCTTATAGTGAAAAAAACTACATCACTCCAAGGGGATAACTCTCATTTTTTCCTCACTGATTGAATTATACAGAGAGGCAGGTGAACAACATTTTGGGAGCATCTGTATCACAGTGTTGAGTTACTCACCTCTGGATTCGAATTCCATTCCATTTTTTTCTCAGAGTTTTCGTAACTCTGCCCTGGAGGTTCACATGGAATCTTCAACTTCAGGCTCTGACTATCAGAGGAGTATACAACATTCTATCCTGTTACTGTTGTTACATAATTGGTTCATCCGAAGCCCAAAAGGAATTTCTCATGACCACCAAATACTTTCTCATAAAGTAAGACATAAATCTATTTTGTACCTTCCTTTACTTATGTTACTCACGCAACAAAGAGGAAAAATCCCCAGAGTAGTCTGGTCTTCTCATGGCTTTGGTAAAAGTGTAGAAAAAACCACATGCAAGGTTTTTGATTTGTGATGTCAAGTCTGTCCATGGTTTCGTCTCGACAATGGTCTGGCCCAGACTTTGTACTACACTGTCATCATTTTTCTATCTTTCTTTCTTATCCAGTTCCCTGTTACCATTACAGTGTAGGGCCCGCTCTATGAGGCGGATTTACTCTGGATCAAGATATTAGGCCAAGCAGGTGATCAGCCCACTGTGATCATCATTTTTCTATAAGAAGTGGATTCTACATCTGCATATGCACAGAGAGTTATTATATAGCATGGATACAACGAACACGCATATAACAAAACTAGCATTTTAGCAAAAGAAATTGCGCTGTCCCTGAAATTTCATTATATCCGTGCTAGAGTGTACCTCCTCATCCCGATAATTTGTCCAAAAAACTTCACTCTTCTCTGCCCCTAAACAGTGATTAACCAACGACTACCGTCTCAATTTTTAAAAGCTTTTCTGAAAACAAAACAAATGATTTGGAGTGAGAGACATAAAGAATTTTCTCAGATTACTGTTGCATTTTTGGGGTCAGGTGATAATACTTAATTGTGTGCATTTTACTGAAAGATTCCAGTTAATGCTTTGTTGTCTGTATTTCAATAAAAACACACCAAGGCAATGTAAAATAAGGTCGGCTTTATTCTCAAAATGATCAGATTCTGAATATAAAAGTATAGAGGATGATCACAAAATGGCATGAACAAAACAATGTTTACATGGCAAATACATAGCTGAATATCATACACGTAATGTATAATTTCTCAAAAAATCACCCAAACCATTATGGTTGATAGGACCGCATAGGTCTATTTAGATGACTGACGTCATTTGATACCAACTTGTTGAAACAGAAAAGTCTCTCAAATATTTCTGCGAGTCCAGTATCAAATAACAGACAGGCTACAAGGTTACACATAGCCTGTGAAATCTTGTCACATAAACAACCTCAAACCAGGTCAACAATTAAAAGAAATCAGTTAATATTTACATGAATATTACAAAAATACTTGTCAAGAGTCGATAATATCATTTAACAACTGGCTGCACTTTCGCGCATAAGTAATTAATTTTTTTTAAACATTTGAGGAAAAAAACACAACTCATGCACATTTATCAGCCCTAACTTCACTGGATTTCATTGGGGACTGAAAAGGCATTTCCCATTGCTCATTTTTCAAATAAATATTTATTGACAGTGAGAGTGAAATAATTACTCTTGAAATAACAAAAAAAGAGGAACTAACTTTGTCAAAATTAAAGCAAGCATCTAAAATTTTGCAATGTGGATGAAAAAGAATAGTGATGTGTTAAATATGTTAAATGAATAACATTAAAAATATGATATCCTCTGTTGTTTCGTCCATCTATAAAATATATTCCAAACACACCTCTAGTACTACAGTAGACTACGCTTAAATTGATGTTGTTGGGGGAGCAGAAAAAAGATTAACACAACTGTTGTACTTCACCAAGGTCATTGACCGTCAACAATTTGTATCACACATGAATTTTGACCCAAAAATTTGAATTATTTGGGTTTAATTCCAAAAGTGGCACCTTTCATTCAATGCATAGTGCTTATCAATATCATTAGCAGTACATCTCAAAACAACCTCACTTTATTCAAGCAATAGTATTTTATATACTAGATTTAACTTATCACATGCACACAAATACACCATCTTTCTATGGAAACCCCAACCATTTCACCACGGATACAAACCAACTTGATTTTCATATTAATATTACACCAATAGTGTCCCTTTCAAAATCAATTAGCATCGAGCTAGGAACTAACAAGAAAAAAAATTGTTACAAGGGCAAAAACATGTAATCCCATAGAAAATGTCTATAAATTTTAGAATATCGACCATACAGAACCAGTCTTACAAAACTGACACACTTCTATAAACTTTAATAAAGGACAAAAAGGAATATCAATATGTGATGCACCTCCATATTTGAACAACAAACAAACAAAAACAACCCTGATGCACTCATACATTTTTTATTGATAAAGATAGATAATTGAAATAAAATATGATGAAGAACGATAATCAAACTTTACTACTAAAAAATGTGACTGGATTGTCATGGTTTTCAACCTTTTTCTCCAATCTAACTGATTGACCGTCACTGTCCGTTGTTTTTTATTTCAACATCACTTTACATCTACCACACTCATAACCTTTAAATGGGTGGTCTATCCATTGTTGCATTAAGAATTGGTTTTTACATAGGTCTTAATTTCATAATTTAAAGCACTTAGAATTCAAATTTAAAAGATAATTCGCTAAAACACCTGCACTCATAAACTGGGTGCAGCCCAAGTGAGAAGCTTCATCATCACTTCATACCCAAGGAAACAGGCCTGAAACACAAAGGAAAAATAGAACATATCAATTTGAAATATTTGTCAATTGGTCCATCAGATTACTTTAAAAATTAAAATGATGAAATGACTTGATCTTA
This sequence comes from Tritonia tetraquetra, assembly GCA_030265355.1. Taxonomy (NCBI): domain Eukaryota; kingdom Metazoa; phylum Mollusca; class Gastropoda; order Nudibranchia; family Tritoniidae; genus Tritonia; species Tritonia tetraquetra. Next base: position 8,244 of record JARBEQ010126067.1, on the reverse strand, counting down.
AAAATTGTCTCAACTATTCAAATGATTTAAAACATCAAAAAGTGACATCATCACAGTGGGTTGATCACCTGCTTGGCTTAATACCTTGATCCAGAGAAATGCAGCACTAATAGTGCTGGCCCTACACTGTAATGGTAAGAGGGAATTTTCCAGAATTTTATGTCAAGGACATCCCCTGGAGTCACACCCAGCTCCTGCATGTCTTTCCAGATGTTTTCCAATTTCTTTCAAGGTCTACCTCAGAGTCTTCTCCGGGCACTATCATGTCAACCATCTTTTTCACTTTAATATCACCTTTCTGTATATGAGTCGATATCATCTTAGTCTAACTCCTCTCAATTTAGTTCTATATTTATATTACCAGTCTGATGATAGTCATATAAAGTTGAATATTAAGTTTCCTATCCTATGCAGGTATTAATCTTTTCACTTGTCTGAGGCACCTTACACCGAAAGGTACTAAAAGGTTATTGATAAAGAAAGAAGAAGACTTGTCTGAGGCTAGAGCCCATGCATCCTTAATATTAGCTTTTGCTTCTTTCCTGCTGCTGACTATTTACTTCAGGTTTTTCTGTATTGACTTTTAGTTCCTTGCTCTCCATTTCTATTTGCCATCTTAGCTCTTACTCTGTACCTGTAACATCTGCCAGATCAGATCGTCTGCAAAAGGAATCCCATGGTAGTCAGCATCTACATTTTTCACATGATCCAGTATTTGCCTTATATGGTAAAATCTGCTCAGCTTTCTTACAGCATAGGAGTGTACCAATAAGGCAACAGTAAATAATATTATGGCCAAAACTTGGGCAACACCTAAAAATGTGGTGCTCATTCAAGGTTCAGGCACAGTGGGCTGATCACCTGTCTGCCTTATCTACCTGATCCAAAGTTTTTTTCCAGCCAGGTGTTCAGCAATTATGTTCATAATGTTGTAGGAAGAGGTAAAACGATGTTGAGTATTTTCTTCTCATCTCTTGTTGTGTGTGCTAACGAAACCACATGTTTATACTATATATACAGAACTCCTCGAATTTGACCCCAAAATCGGAAGAATCTAAGTTTCATTTGTATTGTAAAAGGCTAATCTGTTTACTAGTCATAGTGCAAGTAAGATGCTTGGATTAAAATTGTGCCAAACGTGTAGCCAATTTTTACATTGTTGGTTTGTGCAATTTTGGAATCACAACTGAAGCATAGAGCCCCCCTCCCCCCCAACAAAAAAAAAATCCTTAGTGATAATAAAAAACCCTGGTGAAACATATTCTTTATGTACACAGCACACACAGATAAGAGATAGGCAAGGGAAAGAAACAGAAAAAAAAACCCAACAAGACAACAAGAGAGCATAAAGACTTACAGCATTTGCAGGGAATGCCCTGAGCATGACAGGCGTGAAGCCTTTGTACATGCTCATGATCCCCTCCTCTTTAAGAATCTGTTTGGCCACATCACGAATTCCATTGGGGTAACGACCTTCAGGGGCTGGAGATACAATGAAATGAAATGTTCACAATTAAGTCAATTTCATTCACATTTTTTCATAGCATTTTGACCAGGCCATACTTGATATTTATAGCTATATTGCTTAACTTAAAAAATGTTATACTAATGCTGAACTCATACATTGTAGAATTGTAGCTTCAGCCCTTTAACACATTTTTTTCAGTAAAAAAAAAGTAAGATTTTTATGTTCAAATTAAGATCTTTTGCTTTTTCCAACAATCATTGATTTGATAATCACCTGTCTGATAGCGGGACTTGAGCACATCAGCCGGGATGGCTACTGACCAATTCAACATTCCAGCAACTCCACCTGCCACAATGATCCTGCCTATACTCATGTCATCTCGGCTGTAAAATGAAACAACCACATGGCAAATCAAATCATTCAAACACACAAACCCAGGATACTTGCATGGTTTGGATTCAATAACTTAAAACACTTTAAGGACCGCAGCCTACTCTTATGTAAAACTTCCCTCTTGTACACCAAGTTTTTTTGGACCTGGAATAGAACTGACAACAGAGACTTTAAAAATTTCATTTCTTCACAAAAAGTAATCAAACTTTCACAAAGAATTCTAATTGGTTTTGCAAAAGATTTGCAGAATTCATTTTTGGACCCAATCCCCCCCAAGACTGATTAACACAATAACATTAACAATGTAAAATCCAAAGACACACGGCAACCCCCCCCCCCCCCCCAATTAAATTGTCAAATTATTGTCGAACACGGCCGAAATTGAATACTGAGTTGATCAAAACACATTGTATGAGCCGTAAGTAGAACAAAATAGTTTGAACTTTGAACTTTAACTCTTTTAGCACGAATCTGACACTTGCTGCTATGTCACTAATATGCACCAGTGGTAGTAAAGGTGTTTTAATCAATACCCCTTATTTGATTCTTCTGTGATGGACTAGCCACAGGCTGACGTGTTATATCAATGAAACCATATCATTTGATAAGTTAAGACAACGGTAAAGATCAAATGGGGGAGGGGGGGATTCGTGGCAATGCTTTTGCCTCATGAGCAGAAGGTACTGGGTTCGAATCCGACAGAGACAGAATTTTTTCCTATGAACTTCATCGAGTTTCATATTTCTGACCTTGTGGATTCCATTGAAATCAAGTCCTATCGAAGATGGACTATAATACAGAGGTCCCACCTTTGATATGACCTATAGTGTGTTGTAAATTACCTGAAAGTTTAAAAAAAATAGAATAGTCTAAATCCTTCAGATACCTCTTTCCTGCAGGTGTCAACTTATGCTGGATCCACTCATAACTCATAAAATACATTCCAGTGGCAGGAATATCCCTGGCTAGTGTTGCCATTGTCCCACGGTAAATACTGCGAATGCCTCCCTCTTTGTACACTTGTTTTACACAGTCCACTGGTCCTTTGTATTTTCTCTCACTCACACTTGCCTCCTGTTGGATCTGAGGGAAACATTTAATATGGAACCTCATTTATTGTCTGTCCCAGTTACCAAGCTAGTATTAATGGTACAAGTAAAAATGTCTGTTCTAATGTGGAGGAGGTCAATCAGTAGACAAAATACAAAATCAAGCTCTCAGATTTGTATGCGGAGCAATGAGAACAGAAAACCTACAGCAGCATGTGAAATAGATGCTAACATAGAGTCATTTGATATTAGGAGATCAATCTGCGAGACCTAGGAACGATATATGAGGTCAACTGAAGAGGATGAAAACAGAAAAATGATTGACACAAGGACACGTCCTTGAGAAGCCACCAACATCCAAAACAAATACAATTTACCTTTTAAAAAAAAAAAATCCGCCCTGCTCAAAACCAAGGATACCAGGAACTGAGCTACAAAAACCAACTACAAGAGATATACCAACACAGCAACTCTTGACTGCATCCATAAACATAATCAATTCATGTGTACACAGGCGGTAGTGCATTCAAAAGCACCAAAAATGCAGGCTATGGAGTATACATCAATACCCTGAACAACACCATATAGACCATTGGCCCATGTGGTTCCTTCTACAACAACTTGTTGACTTGTTTTTTGGTGAGTAAGAGAGACGAGGGAGGGAGGGAGAGAGAGAGAGAGAGCATGTCTATTTTTGCAGTTTGTGAACATGTGTCATGTAAAAGTTTAATATTGATATAGTAAAGTGCATAGTCATATGTTGTGCCCTAAAGAAATGCTATGTATTATTATTATTATTGCATGACATATTGTTAAATTGTCTATTTATTGTCATGAAATATACATTGCAACTCTGTATACAAATTTTCATAAATGGATAAATAAAGTTAATCTTATCTTAACTACAAAGCTGAAATTACTGCCATGGTGCTCCTACTCCTAACCATCTACTTGCAGACCTGCCAACTCCAGTGGCAAAGGGTTAAGTAATGAAGCAAAGTGTGCAGGGCCAGTGATTTAATACATCACCAGCTTCTCCTTATATTCTATTCACTCAATTGTATTAGTATGTCTCTTCCCTAGAAAACTGTAAGACAACAATCTCTTACATTATGAACATTTTTAGAATCCCAATATTGTAAATATCTCCATATTGCACTCCCCATGTAGAATTCACTACAGTGTGTTGGTTAATGTTGATTACCAACACACTCATTCCTACCTGCAACAAACACTTGATTCTCTCTCCTGGTGTCATAATCACGGTTGTAAATACACCAGCAAGCATACCAGCTTTAAACAGCTGGGGGTATCTGTAAAAGACAAAAAAAGTGTTAAAAGAAAAGCAAGGTATGCAAATAATATAATATGTGAAATTGAGTTTTTAACCAAAAAATGAGAGAAGCGAAAATATTATTCATATTCATTATCACTTGTCAGCACAAAAATCAAAGCCGAAAATATTGATGACATTTGTCAAAACAGGTTGAATGGATCAATAAAACGTTTAGTGCATACATATATTCCTCAATACATCAATGCCTTGATAGCACTTTCATGCAAACAAGTGTTTACTACATAATACTAATACCAATACATTTTCAGACAAATAATCAAATTGATCATGTTATTGTCAGTGACACTTCAGTCCTAAGTGGCTACCCAGTCTGCATCAGTCTGTGCATAAAACATGATCAGGAGCATTCCAAGGTAGCAGAAAAATATGAAAACTTGAATAATCTAAGAAAAACCTTCTAAATCAATTCTAAAACTTGGCAGTAGTCCCACATAAATTGATCTTCGATTACTCATAACTGACAGTACATCCCCAGATCAATTAATAGATCTTTCTTCTTCTTTCTTATCCAATTCCCTTTTTTACCATTAAAGTGTAGGGCCAGCACTATGAGTGCTGAATTTCTCTGGATCAAGATATTAAGCCAAGCAGGTGGTCAACCCACTGTGAAATTAACAGATCATAAACGTAAAATCTAGAACAAAAAAAATCTGATTAAGTGACCTAAATTCCTGCCTAACCAAACAAATTTGTCAAAACGAAAACTGTCATCTAAAAAATCAAAGCCGAAAATATTGATGACATTTGTCAAAACACGCCGAATGGATTAAAATCTGACATAGCAACATGGATCAAAACCCAGGAGTAGAGATGTTTAGGTGAATCTCTAAACCAAGAAAAATAATTAATGCATAATCTTTTTCTTCAACTATGGTACTTTAAGCATTAATGACAAAGTTGTTCACATGCCCAATGCTCTCTTTGTAACAAGTGATTCGCAGCTGACTGTACAGATGTACAAAAAGGAACTAATGACATGCTTTTCTTATTACAGCAACTGTTTGGGGAAAAGGAAAGTGAAAGAAGGCCATGTCTTAAACAGATACATTTATTTAGATGACAAGTTTACCTTCAGAAGCCTACCTCTACATTCTCAAAACTTGAGATCCACAACTAAATATTATCTCTATCACAAAAAGGTAAGCCCTACAATGGGAACAGGGAACTGGATAAGAAAGAAAGACAAGAAGGAAAACAAATTTATAATATTTAATCACTTACGTCAGGGGTGAGTTTTCTTCTGTCTGCTGCAGTCGTTTTCCAACACCAAACCCCAAAAAGCAAACTGCAAACATAGGCGCGACACCTGCAACTGGTGCTGCCATACCTTTGTATAGACCGAAAAAACCCTGAAATAAAATACCACAAAAAAGCAATTATATCATACTATTGTATATAAGTCTTATCCACACAAAAATTTGTCACATAGATGTTATGATAATCACCATATATATATATTTAACTCAAAATAAATTTAAAATAGACATATCTTAACACAAAAAGTCACAGATGCATCACATGCTCGTACCTCTTTTCTGACAGTCTGCATAAGACAATCAAAAGTGCCTTTGTACAATGGGGCCTGACCTGGTGCTGGAAGGGGCATGGTTTGAATTCGGACCTGTAAAAAGGGGAAATCATTTATTGGCAGAGATTATGGTAATTTATCTAAAGAAATCCTGGAAATCAACTTCAATACACCTCACCAGGTACAAATTTTAGTTGGCATGATAATCTGATAGCTGAAGAGCAAATACCTAAGAAAACGTAAGCATCGGTCTGGATGATTCTTAACCTGACATAAAAGAGATGGTGACAGGAAGATTGACAATTCCAGGATAGTTTCTCATCATACTCTTTATGAAGCTAATCAATTTCGCGTTTTCATTTTCAGGGATATTTTTTAGTGCTTGCGTTGAGAGAGCAAGGGTTACCTTACTTTAACTTGGAATAGTTTCTCTCAAAACCGTATCTTATTACCCATCAAATTAAAGATAATTGGAATGAGTTTAACATGCACCGAACGGTTTGTACAGATTATTCACATGAAATACATCATTGAAAGATGAACATGAAAAGAGAAAGCATGATTTGTCAAAAAAAATTGACCAACAGATTTTTCTCACCTCAAAAAAATCAATTAAAATTAAAGGTAGACAAAATTGCTGTCATCTGTAACAAGTAGACTATTGCCGATTCTAATGACCCGAGTTCACACCCTTTGGTTGTACTAACGGTATCAGGGATTTCCATTTACCTAAGTCTAGATGGACCTGATTTCTACATTTTTTGAACTTGTAAACTTGTAAGTGTATATTTTCCTTTTTATTAGGTCCTTATGATGCATATTTATTATGTATCAGAATGGAGGGATGCATGGAAAATATTCTAATGTTTATTAATCTTGTAGTTTATGCATTCTCCTCTTTTGCTCTGTGGTGGAAGTGCCTCGAAAGAAAAGTTGAGTGAACACATATTCTGCCATTCATGCGGTCGGACTGAGTTAATTCCTGAGATGTACCGTAACCGAAAAATGTCCTTTTCAATGACAAAGAGATGCAAAAGTGTTGTGATATAATCTGAAGTTGCGATTAATCATAGAATCAATTAATTCGGTTTCTTGGAAAAAGTTGCAATTAACAGAGTTGCGATAATCCGGAGTGAAACAAATACAGTCATTTCCGGCCTGCTGCGCGTGACTCTTGCTGAACAGCTGACAAATAACAGAGTGGCCCATTCTGTAATTTTCAATCTATCTGGGGCTTGCTTTTTTCATTGGTCACTTATTCCACAAGGGAAAAAATCTGTTTATAATTTAATTAAAAAGTTAAAGATCTATCTATCTAGGTCTAGACTCTAAGTCTAAATAAAGTAGACTAGAGTTTAATATATTGGCCTTTTTGATGTGTGTGTTATGAATTGGTCAGGGCTAGGGGAGAGTGAGGGAGCAAGCATTTTGTGTTTGTTAGAGAGATAACGGTATCTAGGTCGAAACATAAGATACCCAAGCTTTGAAGCTATCAACAAACGGCATTTGAAATCCGCCATGCATGCAAGCAGGGTACAAAGTTCAGTTACACGACACACCGATTTAGACATTGCCAAAAAACAAATAAATGTGTTACCTTCACTGTGTCAAGAGGGTGTCCTGCAACTACCGTACATACTCCTCCGAATCCTCCAGCTATGAAATCTTTGGCAGCACTGGGTTTTGGTTTTGAGTTAGACATCGTGCTTCTTTGTCAGTCAATATCAACACTCGGCCTCAGGAAAAGTATAAACAAGTTGCCGGTATACAGTTTACACACTCCCCTGCAGTCTGTTGTCGACCCTCGCCCTCGGATACCGGACACAGTCTGACAAGAGATACAAAGTATGACCCGGTGTCATCGAACTCTCTGTGGCCAGATACTGTGCTAAAAGGTGCCAAATAATTTGAGAGTTGGCAAATTGGGATCCAATGACGAACATAGATGACGATGACGACGAAGGGTGCTACATTTATTATCATTATCATCATCATCATCATCATCACCATCCTCACCATATCATCATTGATTACTATTATTATCATTATCATTATCATCAACAGCAACAGCAACAGCATTAGCCTACACACATTATCCTTATCATTGTTATTAACATCACCACCATCATTACAATTTTTGTTATTAACATTATTGATATTCATCATCAATATCATCATCATTATTCTTCTTTCTTTCTTTCTTATCCAATTCCCTTTTACCATTACAGTGTAGGCCCAGCACTATGACGCTGGATTTCTGTGGATCAAGATATTAAGCCAAGCAGGTCAACCCACTGTGGATCATCATCATTATGACTATCATTATACAAGTATAATTGAAGGGCGCATCTCTGTATCTCATCGGATGAGACACGGAGTATTTTTACTCCATATCTAATCGGTTGAGACACAGTATTTTTTACCTTTTATCTCAATGGATGAGACATGC
>JARBEQ010125956.1:0-13588 GCA_030265355.1 Tritonia tetraquetra | reverse complement strand
ACTAAATACTGATTACTGGTCATTGACCTTACACTTGTTTGTTTTTGATAAGTTTTTTAGATACTATGGTACGGAGAGGTGCAGGCCTGATTGGGGACTTCGTGGTGTAGCAATAACGCTTTCGCCTTGTTAACATAAGGTACTGGGTTCGAATCCCTAACGGGGACGTTGGGATTTTTTTCCCTTTGAACTTTCTTGAGTTTCATGGCTCTGACCCTGTGCATTCCATTGGAGAGAGAGAGAGAGAGAAGGGGGTGTTACTTACCAACTTCATAATAGTTATTAGCATGGTACCTCTGGTAGGCATTCTATTTTCTATTTCTTTTAATTGTACGCTCGGTGGCTTTACTGATTACTGATACTGTATTACTGCAATACAACAGGACAGGCATTATGTAACAAACCAACTAAACGAAATGCCATGAATTGAAAACACATAGGTAGGTAACGGGACTGGTGATCGCCCGTCGTGATTGCTAGGTAAGTGGTCAGACAAGGAGATGGGAGTTCCAGGCACGGCGCGAGGAGTAGTGTGCGATGCAATTATACATAACGTGCGGGACACGGGTTAACCTCTGTGCCACCTGGCCTCTTCAACAAACATTAAGAGTTACAGGATGAATAGAATGAGGAGCTGTTGAGAGATATCACATAGAGTTTGATAAAAATCACAGCTTATTCACAATATTCTGATGAAACCATGGCCTATAGATACATATTATTGTATTGTCACTGCTGTTTTAAATGTAGCTTTGTATGTGGTTTTAATAGGGCTCAGTTTTAGCCCTAGTTTGATAAGATTAAAATGATTAACATGAGGTGAATTGAATTTAGAACAGCGAAAAAAAGAAATAAAACAAATAACCCACAAAAAATGTATTTTTAGTTATTCCTCTGGTTTCTATATTGTCCACTTTTGCAGGAAAGAAATATATAGAAATGTTTATTTTCTGTGTACATTTCCACAGATACAATGAATTCAATAGAATTGATTATTTCTACTTAGCTGTTAAAGGATTTGTGAAATTGTTAAAATATTTTTTCACATCTGTTCATGACATAATGATTCATACACTAAGGGAAGTTGTTTGATTTTTTAACTGACACTGAAAGGCAAACCAGAAAATGGTCGAGAAAGAAAGAAAGAAAATTTTATTTTTTGCTTTGTCTATAACGCTGCAGGTGGCTGAGAAAAAGAACAAGAAATTGGAACAAGTCCAAGAGTTACACGCCTATGAGATGGAGGAAGAGTTGGTCAAGCAACAACAAGAACGAGACGCTCTCAACGACAAATTGGCCCGAGAAGTGGAAGGAGCAGCTCTCAAGGAAGGGTTGAAGGTAAACAAATAGTTAAAGTAGAGACGGCACTGAGAATGATAGATGGTGTTTGGGAAGAAGGAAAATTTGATGGGGCCAGTAAAATAATCATAAAGAAGAAAATAACCTTCTTCTTTATTATCCAATTCCCTTTTACCATTACAGTTTAGGGCCAGCACTATGAGGCTGGATATCTCTGGATCAAGATCTTAAGCCAAGCAGGTGATCAACCCACTGTGACCTTTGTGGTAGGAATTGATTTTGCCCGGACAACAGCCTTGCGGCCTAATTTTCAACTGCCAAGGGTTCTTTAACGTGCGCAATGTGCACACGGGACATCCTAGTTTATCGTCTGTCTCCGATAGAACTAGGTTCTTTGATCCCACCTATTTCAAGGAGAAAAATACCCGACAGTGTCGCTGCCGGGAATTGAACCTGGCACCTTTCTCTTCAGAGGCCAGAACCATATCTCTGTGTACCCCAAAATAACCCTTTTACCATAAAGTAAACTTTATTCGTCCCTTTGGGGAAACTTGTTTTAATACATAATCATAGAAAATACAACATCCCAACACCATTGATGGGTTGTCTCAGTTCAGCGCCCCGTGAGTTAGGAATAAGTTATCAAGGACACAGGAAAAATAGCTCAGCAGGTAGGATTGAACCCATGTTGTTCCAATTACAGGGCAAACACTGAACCGCTGAGCTGCAACATCCCCACACACTACTACACACAACTCATAAGTATACTATATGAACCGGAAGTTCAAAATCGATAGAATGGAATAGAATGTCGTCTCGATTGCATGTGGTAAAGATCTGTATTGGTATATTGTACTACAGGGCAAGAATGGAGAACAAGCAGAGAATATGATCTACTCTGTGCTCCGCCAGCGCCATATGAAGGAGGCCATCCACCTGGAGGATCAGTTGGCCAAGGAGAGAGAGGCAGCCCTAAGAAAGGCTAAGGCCGATATGGAAGAAAAGGTGGGAATGGGATGGACTTCTGCATGCACGTTATACTTTTTGTTGAGTGCCTGAAATTAAATTTACAAAGTTATCTTACAGATAAACAATTTCAGAAATATGAGTATAAGTGTTAGATATCTAATGCAACTATCAACTATCCATTAAGCTATTAACTAAAACCCATTTTGTTTTGGTCAAAACTCAAAAGGTAAAGGATAAAAGCTTTGGATATATGTTCACTACACACTGATTTGATTTAATACTCTGCAGTGCAAAGGAAAAGCAACATACCTGTGTTCTCTATGGCTTTGAGAAACGTACACATTGAAAAAAAAAAGATATCACTATAAATAAGTTTGGTCAGGTTAGCTCATAATAAAGTAGATATCAGTATATTGCTTTTTAATTATAATTATGCATTAGTATTGCAACCACATTTCATGATGATTTTCAACCCTAACAGAGACTTGATGAGAGAGACACTCTACTGGCAGCATTTGAACAAGAACTTCTTGCCTTGATGGGTAACGCTGGGTCTTTGACGCCTGAGGAACTCAATGAGAAGAAGGAACAACTCAAGATGAGACAGGAGGTATTGTAGCCATGTGGTTACTGCTTGTATTTGTTTGTTTGTTTGATCCGAGACCCACTAATACCACAGAGCAATGTTGGGACTAGCCCTATGTTCAGCCATCAAAGGCACACAAGATACCTTCTATATATACAGGCACTCTGACCACCAAGAACAACTGAACACAGTCGGAAACTCTTTGGATCAGAGAGTTTCAGGCAAGCAGGTGATTAGCCTACTGAGTCCACAACTCTTTACTGGCACCATGAGTAATACACTGAGCAGTATTAATCGAAGACAGGCCAATAAACAAATTGCTGTAGCCCTTGTGGGTACCCCCTCAGCTATTGATAAAAACTGCGAGGTTCTATAAGGAGCATCTTCATACTATACTTAATATTGTCGACTCCCCACATCTCCCTGTGGCATCAACCTTGAAAATGCAGCCCACCTCCTTATGGCATGCCCACAATATACTCAGGTCAGGAAGAAGCAATGGCTAGCAAACACAGCCATGCACACAAAGTTGTTTGGAGAGGTAGAGGAACTGTGGAGGACTACTACCTTCTTTGCTGACATCCAACTACAACCATGAATCTTTTCATCAGCGAGAACAATGAAAAAAAGAAGAACAAACAGGACTCCTAACAACAAGAGCGAACATCAAAGGTTAAGAAGTTATTTCCCAGTATTGCTGGCAGTGTCTTGTCACTGCTCCTGACAATGAGTCCCTATCAACTGCATTCCGTCATAACACTAAACACTTTGTCCTTATCATAGGTATCCAGACCGGATTATCACAAATTTTGTCGCCGATCCCGAAATCCCGAAAGTGTTGTCATAATCCTGAATTCTTGGGTGTGTGCGTCAATGAAAAAATCGTAATAATAATAATGTTCCCACGCCAAACTTTTGACAAACCAACTTGACGCAACTTCTGTAAAACCGACTGAATGGCAGGTCCAGTTCCAGTTGGGAGCATTGATTACAGTATCAGAGTGGGAGAGGAAAGACTCGCCACAATTTGAATGAAGAATCAGTATTTTCACCCTAAAAAATCTATAAAATCGGCAGAAAATCTTTATGACAAAGAAAAAATCCAATAAAATATGTAACTTTATATAGTATAATATCATATTGTCATTGTATACACATTATCTTTGTATTTTTGTAAATCAGCGTTCATGCAAATGATAGTCTGGTTAATAAACCTGACCATCATTATTTCTATGGATACATTCCAGGGGAATCGATAAAAGTGATAAAAAGGCACCACCGTCACGGTTTTCCAAATACCACAATCATTACTATGTTCAGTTAAATGTATACCAGTTTGCAGCTGAGAATGTTATTTGCGATAGATAAGTGCCCTTTCCAGAGGAGGAAAATTGTCAATCTGCTTCATACTACAGCACTGCCCACAACTTCAAAGACTCATGATGCAATCTACATGTATTTTACCTTCATGACATTATCAATACATGCAGGACTTTCTGTTCAATTTGAAACAATATGAGATATTGCATTCTTTTCTTAATTTTTTTTGTGAGACGTATGACTGTTGCTATTTATGTGTTTGTAATATTACACTTTTTTTCTTCAGAAACAACTGAAAGACTTTGACGATTTGACTGTCCGAATGGTGGACAAAGCCGTGAAGGACATCTTGCCAGAACTAGACATTTCTGAGACAGAGTCCCGACTAGAACTTAAGGACAAACAGCTTCAAGAACTGGCGGCTGCCATGAAGAAATACTCACCTGTGGACGAGCTGAGGAAGAAGTATGAAAACGATGCCAAGAAGAACCGGGAGGAGATGGAGAAGTTTAAGAAGGATGTGTTGAATAAGATGCAGAAAGAACTGGACAAGAGGAAGGAGGAACAAAAGAAGAGGGAGGAGGAACGCAGACAGAAAATGATGGCGCTACTCAAGTAAGTGTGATAACAGATATTCTTTTAAAATTTACATTTTACACTCCTTTACGGCCGTCTTGGTGGGTGTTGAGTAGTTAAGGCAGCAGTTTCCATGACAAAGTTTGTGCATTTGAGCCCGAACCCAAGCTCTTCATTGTTTGCTTGGGCAAGAATTTTTCATTCCAATTGCCTCCCTTTACCTGGGTGTAGAAAGGAGCAACCAATTCTTAACAGAGAGTTGGGATAGTAAACTGCTATAGACCAGCATCCTTTCCCAGGGAAAGACCAATTGCCTCTTATCATGCCACTTAAATCAGTTTAAGCACTAAGGCAGGTCCTTAAAAACTATGAAAGGTCCCAAGAAAAAAATTCTACACAGGCAGGATTCAAATCCAGGACCTCCACAAGTGACTTAACTGTCCAGCCATAGACACACCCAGTGCCAATAGATTTCCTAAGTTCTTTGTTGAAACACATTTCATTTAATGACAAATCTTTTTTTTAAATTCCAGACAATTAGAAAAAGATTTAGAGGATGAGCATAAGAGAGAGACGGAAAGACAGAAGGAAAGAGCACTGGAGAAGGAAAGACTGAGGAAACAACAACTGGAGGAAAGGAACAAGAGACAGAAAGAGGACATAGATAGAGGTAACCTGAGTGCAGACGAAAAGAAACGACTGCTCAAGGAACACGACGAAACAATGAAGAAATTGGAGGTTGGTTTATTAGTCTTCCCACTCAAAAAATAAAAATCATTGATATCATAGTTCGATTCTACTGTAAGCTCCTGGTAGTGTTTAATAATGTATGGTTATTGCATGATATGAATGGGACAAATTGCACTTTACTGAACAGTTGGGGTGTGCAACCAGTTTCCATCCTAGCATTCAATAGCCTTTCAATACTTAAAAGGAGCAGCGGCGCCAAAAGTCTCTGATTGCAATCCCCCCGTTAAGTACCAGCAGTGCCAAAAGGTGCACTGTAGCAATATCTAACTTAAACTATCGACCGGAGGCCATTATACAGTAAGTTTTTCCTTTCCATAAACAAATCTTAGTCACTAGCTCTTCCATTTCGGCTTTTTTTAAACAAATTTTCTCAATATTTTCGGGTTCGATCTATGATTGGCGGTTTTAGCTTTCACAAGGTCATCGTGTTTGACAAGATTTTGACAATTTAATTGGGTCTTTTGCGTTTTATATGTGGATTATATGTTTGCTATTGTGTTACTTGGTCGCGGGATGTTATTGACAGCAAGCTTTCATTCAATATGATCAAAATTCGCAATTTTGCTGGGCCTATTGATCGGAGCCTGTCGAGCGTAATTTTTTGGAAGAACTTTTTTTTCTTCTTTTTTTATTTTTATTGCAAATCTTTTGCAAAACCAATTAAATGAATGAAATGCACATTTATATCGAATGATTTGTGAATGTTTGATCACTTTTTGTGAAGAAATTAAATTTTAACAAATTTTTTAGTTCTCAGTTCGATCCCTGGCCCAAAAAAGGTTGCAGTGCTTAAAGAGTATAACCACGAAATGGGCTGCGGTACTTAAAGTGTTAAAGGGATGGACAGATTAAAATGTAGACTAGGGGCATGGAATGGGGAGAAGTACACGACTTAAAAGTATTAATCATAAAAGACCAATAAACAAATAGATTTTAATCCAGATCATTTTCCATAATTGACGAATATTTTCATTTCTTCCTCTTCAAATCAAAAGGAAAATCTGCGTCAAGAACAGAATCGCAACGCTGCCAGTCTGGCTGCCAAGCTGGAGGCAAGGAAAGAGTTGAGGAAAGCCTCGGCCATGTCCAATATGGAAAAGAATTCACAGATTGATCTAGATGATGAAAGGAGGAGAGAGCTCAATATGGAGGCCAGTGGCCAGCTGCTCTTTGGAAAAGAGACAGGTTGAAATAATGATCTTTTTTTTTCTCCTTTTTCATAAAATGTGATGTTGGTGTCTAACAATGAAATATTTCAACAAGAATCAAAAGAGAAAGAAATTTTGGTGAATGTTCTCTCAGTTTCCAGCATTCTAAGATGATGAAGTAAAATGAATTGCTAAGATAATATTCTATTTGTGCTCACCATCCTTGAAGAAGTTTTTTGTTTGACTGCAGTATGTGAGTGGGACTAGTTTCACATGGAACTCATGAGGGTCACTCCCAGTTTTCAAAGGAGCGTTATGAAATAATGACCTACCTATTCCAACGATTTGGTTGTTTTCTTTTTTTCAATTTTCCCATAACTCATTTTTGTAAGTCTAGTTTTAAGAATTGTGATGTATTATTACTTGAAATGTTTTTGTCTCAGCTCCCAAATTAGGATCTGCCCCAGGGCAAGACACATCAGCGTCTCTGGCAGGATTTGAATCCTCTGGCAACCCAGAACAAGATTGGGTCAACCTGCTGATGATGTCACCGCTGTTCAAACAGATCAATGATCTTGACAATCTGCTGTCCAAGGCCAACACCACAGGAACTGACTCAGGAGCCAATGACGTCATATATGGTAAGTCCCATAGTTTGTTGTTATTAAATCACTGTTGCTCCAAACTCCTCCATGTCAAACTTGATCATTGTTGTGAATGTAAAATAATCAGTATTCTCATGTCTTGTGTCTTGTAACATAAACGCATATACTGCCTTCTATCAAGCATTGTACTCCCTCTTGTCTGTATCGCTAACCACTGTCCACTGTCTGTATCAGTGTCAGTCTGTACCAAAGCTGTCGTCCTGTACACACATGCTTGTTTCTGGGTAAACTGTGTTAGACTAAATAAAGTTATTAGATGTAAAGCAACGATTGTTGTTGATTCTTGGATGGATGGTATTTGAATGCTTCAAGGATACAACAATCAGGTTGTTCCATCTCCAGAACTCTTTGCCCTGGTTTTCCATCACCAGAACTCTTTTCCCTAGTTGTTCCATCACCAGAACTCTTTTCCCTGGTTGTTCCATCTCCACAACTCTTTTCCCTGGTTGTTCCATCTCCAGAACTCTTTTCCCTGGTTGTTCCATCTCCAGAACTCTTTTCCCAACATAATCCTCATCCTTCCTTTTTATGTCTCTGAACCATCTCATCCTACTTTCCTTTCTTTCTACAAATTTGCCTTGACATTTTGTTTTACACACTTTTCATTTCAATCCATTGATTTGATGGCAAAATTGATGTTTTTCCTCATAGGTGCCGACTACACCAAGGCTTACATCGACGTCAAGGACGCACAGTGGGAATGCAAAGGGGAGCTTACTCCCGTTGATGTCAATGCCATCAGCCCGTCCCAGTTTGTCATCTACCGGTTTGGCGTGTTCTTGACACGTCTCCTCCACCAACACATTGACACACCGGAGGTTACCCTGCTTCTGGCTTCCAATCTCCCACCCAACAACTACAGGTATTGGGCTTTGGGGTGGTGGTGGTGGTGTCATTGCTGTTGTTGCCATTAGATGTGAGGACATCTTGTAAGCCATTCAGGACTTCTCTGGCACAATTGTAGTTAATTTGCCCATAGAACATAGACACACTGCAAATTTCAAGTCAGTTCAATGGGATTTCTTCCTTTGTGACCCACCTTGTTGCGGTGGAGAGGCTTGAGTGGTCTAATGACTTTGAGGGCTATACCAAACAGGTACAACCATATTGGGAAGGCCTCAAATGAAGATCCAGACCAAGAGGTCACAGGGCCCGGTAAGGGGCCCTGAGGTGGCAGCCCCATCACTTATCTAGAGAACAGTGGGGTAATCGGCTCCTTGACCAAACCAAATTGATTCAAAGACATAGGCATATGCCCAACTCAAGGATTGAAAAGAGGAGCAGAAATATACAGTGATCACTTTATAGTAGTAGGGTAACCCCAAACCTAAAAAAACAGAAAGAAGAAAAGAGATATAAAATAGAAATAGACGAATTGAGAAACGTAAATACCAAAAGCACTTTCCAAAACTTAATTAAACGAAAAATTGAAGATAGGCAGATGGGTCTGCTAAAATGTACCTCACGACCTTCCTATTGCTCCTACACATAAGTATTAGGCATCAAAAGAAAGGGATTTGAATGCAGTATGTCAGTATAAAGGTGCTTTGTCTACCGCCGAACCGGCTGATGAACCGGTCATTGGTAGTCAAAGAGTTAGCTAATATAGAAAATACAGAGAATAACAGCCTAAATAACAATAAAAGTCCTAATGATAATGGTAGTAATAATAATGAAGGAGAAATAACAATGGCAGAACTAATAAGTGCAAAGAAGAAAATTAAAGTTGGGAAAGCCCCGAGTGCAGATGATCTACAGCACACCTAAATATACTCAACAGGGAATTACAGAAAGAGGTCTGAAAATAAATACAAAGAAAACAAAGACTAAGCGAATTAGTAGAGAACCAAATAAACATGAAATCAAACTTGAAGGAGACGTATTGGAACAGGTTGATAGCTATAAATATCTAGGAGTAATGACTAAGTCAAATGATAGTCTGAAAGAAGAAATAAATCAGAGAATCATCAAAGCAACTAAGGTGTATAGCCAACTTCGTGGAACATGGGACCTAACAAAAACAAATTAACAACAAACAAAATTAGAAATGATGCTTTCCAATTGACATCCTGCTTTTCTGTAGTTGTGTCCTGATTTTATTTGGTTAAGGTTGGCAACCTGCTATAAATAGAATTTCCCAAAAGGGTGAAATATAAGTATTTAAAAAAATTATTATTATTATTAATATATCACTGTGTTTGTTTTTCAGCAACAATGCCTTCCGTAACTCCATCCTGTATGAACACAAACGTAACATCCTGTTTATCCGCAAGGAAAGGATGGATTCCATCGGAGAGTTTGTGATGGTCATTGTCCACTCTCTTGCCCACATCAAAGCTGGAGACCTAACGGATGACCGCAATGTCCAGTTCATGAGGGTCTTTTACCAGGTAGGACAATGAGTGGAACAGTAAAAATTTTGAAATGTATTTTATCTCACTGGATGAGTGAGGCTTATGTGTAACTTTTACATATGTCTCTAACAAGTGAATAGAAATGCCTGGATAATTTGATGTGTTTATATTATTCTATTTGACACCAATACAAATTTACTTATTCCCTTCCTTTATGGCAATGGTGATTGGTTTGAGTTCTGCTCCAAACACTTTATTGTTTTCTTATTGTCTCACTTAACCCAGATGTAGAAATGGGTACCAATTCTTAAAGGAAGGTTGGGACAATAAACTGGGATAAACCTGCATCCTTCTCAGAAAGTGACAGAATATCGCTTGGCCATGCTACTGAAACTAGGTTACGCAATGAGTCTGCGAGTCTCAAGGCTTTTAACAACTTAAGAACACACTATAGGAGAATTACCTCAGGAACTGTGACATGGAGCCAGGAAGATCACTTTGGTATAAAAGAAAGGATAGAGTTGCTTGTTTAACATCATAGTTAGTCAAAGCCTAAATCAGGCACAACACCAACACCAACCATAAGAGCTGAATATTGTATTTGAATCGCCCCCCCCCCCCCCCAGGCCTTGAGAATTGTGTGCCAGGATATGTTCTTCTCCCGGTCCCGAAACACACCATCTGCCGTGTCCATGTCCAGCACCAACAACACTGGTGGAACTAGACCTACCTTAGAACAGGCCATCACTGGAACTCGCAATCCAGAGGATCGTATGAATGTCATTGGGGAATTGGTGGACATGAAAGTGGATACATCAGTCAACGCGGACTTCGCACCTCAGGTATAGTAATTTATTGTTACTTTTACACCTTTTTTAATTCAGGTTATGCCAAATATCAAATGCAGTTCAATAGAACTTTAGTAATTCCATGCAAATTTCAACATTTTTGAAAACCAGTGAAAAAATCTTCATTATTGGTATCATTATTTTGTTTTTATTATTATTATTAACATCATTCATATACAAAGTATTATTAATTTATAATCATATTTACTTTATTTTTTCCTCTTTGTGTTGATTTATTGTAGAAGTTATCGCAAAGATTGTACGGCTATGAAACTATCACCAGCAACGCCCGTCTTCGACAGCAGTTGTCTGCCATGGGAGGTTACTCTACATCCGGCGACTTCATTGCTTCCCGTATGGCCGAACTCAAAGGAATGAGGCAGGCTGTCAAAGGTCGAAAGCCTGGGTGAGTAGAAACAATAGCACCAATTCTACAGCAAACTGTTTTTATATATTGATATGTCCATCCATTACTTATACTTGTAACGCATGAGGCAGCAACACTCTCCAAACCATACACTACGATCCTCTACCCGGTGTCTTTAACTCACTCCATGTTTTGCTTACAAGCCCCAGGTCTCTTTCGACTATCTGCTTCCATTTCATGCATGGTCTTCCTTTTTCCTCTTTTTCAAGGCTCAAAGTATTTATTTGGTACATCTTGGTCGAGTGCAACAATCAGAAAAAAAGTTTCTTACCCAAGGAAACTACAAAACATCTGAAGTGTGACACAAACCCATAACCCTCATCATAGGAGTCTGCTGTTTTAATCTCTTCACTTTGTTTGATCGAGTGCTATTAAAACCACAGAACAGTGTTGGGGCCAGCCCTATGTTCAGCCATGGAAGGCACACAAGATACCTGCCATAAATCCTGGCACCACGACCATCAAACATGACTGAACACAAAGCTGGAAACTCTTTGAATCAGAGAGTTTCAGCCAAGCAGGTGATCAGCCCACTGTGTCCACAACTTTTTACTGGCACCATGAACAATACACTGACCAGTATCAATCAATGACGGGCCAATAAACAAATTACTGTAGCCCTTGTGGGTACCCCCTCAGCTATTGATAAAAAACTTGGGAGGTTCTATCACTCTGGGCAAATCTCTTCACCACTTCACCAAACAAACCAATTAGTTTACTGATATTCTTATTTAGTCTTTCCACTTTCTCTCACTCCCCACCCCCCACCCCCACCCCAGTCCGTTGAAACGTGGCAAGCCAGGACAATCCATCTCATCTCCCAGAGAGTTGCTGGATTCACAGATTGTGGATTTGAGAGCCAAGACGGATTCCATCAACCAAGAACTTTCCCAGGTGAGGACTGTAGTGTTGTGTGTGTTCTATATCATATGCCAATGTCAAGACTGTATGTATCACCCAATGCGCTCCCCGTACGAAAGGCGACCTCATGTCTTCATTATATTTTATTTACAACAAGCACTGTAACATCCAAATATAACTTGAGGTCGTAACTGTAACAGTATCAACAGTCAACAGAATACCTAGGCTACCTGAAGTAATCTGTACTAGTCTAGCATCCTATCCAAAATTGGCAATTGTCCTGGTTATTGCTATAGAAACTAAGGCTCAGCACTGCTACCATAGACCTCAAGACTTGTACCGTACATACTTAAAAAAAATAAATCATTATTTACTTTATCTTTCTTTATCCCTTCCACAGATAATCAAAACTGAATGTGAAATCCGTGAGGGCATGACCAAAGTGTCGGATAACTCTGACTCTGTGATGACCTTGAGAGAGAAGCTGACCTCCACCCTGCTGAAGAAGGAAGAGCTTGTTCGATCAGTCAACGTCCTGGAGGAGGAAATTCACCAGAAGGAGAAAACCATAAAGAAGAAGAAATAGACTCTTTGTGTCGTGTCTGTCATTAATGATTGGCATTTTACTCAATTCACAGCATTTCGCACATTATTTTCTGACAAAAATATGATGATATTAGACAACGCTTGTATCATTTTGATAATCAAATCATGGCGTATTCATTATCCAACCCGTTATCATTATATCCCAAGGATGCAAGAAATGACTTTATCTTAACAGCTACCTTTATATTTGTTTGAAAATGATCTGATTGGAACAGTTTGTCAAAATTAATTGGTTTATAATTGAACATGGTAAAAACTTTTTTGCAAGCATAATGAGAGAAAAACATAATATTGTCTTGAAAGTATGTGATGATATAAGGATCAAATTATGATGAGTTACTCTTGTTTGATAAAACACTTCACAAATCTGAGAGTAGTTTATTTCGATTCAAACAAATGAAAAAGCGTAAAGATTGAGATGTAAAATTTAGTTAAAACTAGGTTCACACAAGAATTATAAAATCTTGACATACACTCTAAATACCATGTTGGTTGTTGCCTTCGTATTCATCATTTCCATGAGGCCTTTGATATTGAGATATTGCATATCCATGTAACTATGTTATTTGAAATTGTGTTGGTCCTTTTACTTCTTAAATATTGACTTCATCTTATTTGAAAAATGAAATCATTTTTTTTTTGTTTATCCATCCATTCATCTATCCGTCCAATTTTATAAATTATTTTGATGTGATAATCTCTGATTAAGAACTTACAATTTGATTTTTGTGAGCAATTTTTGTTGATGTAAATGATGCATTTTAATGTTGAGATGACAAACCCTCAGACTAGAGGTATATAATGATAATATTACTTATTTATTTTTTCTCTTTGTTTGTAAATTGTTATAATACTTACCTGTTTATTGTTCCTGGTTGATATTTATTTTATATATATATATTTATAGACGTTGTCTCACCATGGGACAAAGAATTTCTAATTTCATCTATGATATTTTAATAGATTTATAGATAATGGGGAAAATGATATAACACTCATTTATCACCATGACTTCCTCGCTCTAACACGTTTCATGACAAGGCTATTTTTAGACAAATGATATAGTGTCTGGTATGAGATTGAATTACTATTAAGTCTGATCCAGTTTCTGAAATCAGGTATTGAATCACAGCTGTCCATAGTAGTCAAACTACACTTTTAGTTGATAAGATCAATTTT
>JARBEQ010125845.1:0-13589 GCA_030265355.1 Tritonia tetraquetra | reverse complement strand
TACATAGGCGGTGGTGGGGATAGGCTAAATAGGCGGTGGCGGGGATAGGCTACATAGGCGGTGGTGGGGATAGGCTAAATAGGCGGTGGTGGGGATATACTAAATAGGCGGTGGTGGGGATAGGCTACATAGGCGGTGGTGGGGATAGGCTAAATAGGCGGTGGCGGGGATAGGCTACATAGGCGGTGGTGGGGATAGGCTACATAGGCGGTGGTGGGGATATACTACATAGGCGGTGGCGGGGATTGGCTACATAGGCGGTGGTGGGGATATACTGCATAGGCGGTGGCGGGGATTGGCTACATAGGCGGTGGTGGGGATATACTACATAGGCGGTAGCGGGGATTGGCTACATAGGCGGTGGCGGGGATAGGCTACATAGGCGGTGGTGGGGATATACTACATAGGCGGTGGCGGGGATAGGCTACATAGGCGGTGGTGGGGATATACTACATAGGCGGTGGCGGGGATTGGCTAAATAGGCGATGGTGGGGATATACTACATAGGCGGTGGCGGGGATAGGCTACATAGGCGGTGGTGATATCTGCAGATCTTGTGTTCGGTGACGAGGGGACTTTTTCCCTTTTTCTGAATGTTGATGGCTGTGACCCAGTGGATTCCTGGTGGAATCAAGTCTTATCGGAGATGGACTACACACCGGAAGTCCCGCTTTTGATATGTCTTATAATGAGCTCCAAAGGGTGTAAGACTAATACCTTTACTTAAAGCATCCCAAAATATATTTTAGTCGGTCTTACTTGTCACTTTGGTGTTCTTCACCTTTTCTTTAACTCACTTGACAATAGTGTACTTGTAGTGTACTTGACAATAGTACACTTGACAAGTTTGTTATCTCTTTATACAAAGATCTTATCTTCTGTCCTTAGAAATCGTTCAACCACCTCTCCTACAAATGTTATTAGAACATTATAAATGATAATTCATCTCAGAGTGAGAGACAAACACATTTTCAAAATGTAAACTATGCTTTGGTGGGAGGGGGGGGGCGTAACACATTCGCTTTTTGTACAGAAGGTGCTGTGTTCAAATCCGCAAGCGACGTAGTATTTTTTCCACTGGACTTTCTCGGAGTATTTATGACTCTGGCCCAGTGTATTTCTTAAGGAATCAATCCTATCGGAACAGGTCGCCTTATTGTCAAAAAAACTGCTCAGTTCTCTTTTGACTGAAGGGTTTACCACCAAGGCAACAGTAAATATTACTATGGCCAAAACTTGTGCAACACCTGAATATGTGACGCCCATTGTGCCATTCAAGTGGGCTGATCACCTTTTATCTACCTGATCCAGAGTTTTTTCCAGCCCTGTATTCAGCAATGCTGGCCATGGAGGTGATTGAAACACTGGCAATAACGTATGCAATGGATTTTTTAAAACCAAAAAGGTTAAGCAAGTGAGCAGTAAGCAGGACACCTAACTTGAGGACATGTTGCCGCTAATTAGCACAAACTGCCATGGGGAGATTCCTAACATGACGAGACCTGTCCTGATAATGGTACTGGTCGTTGTGGATGGCTATTGGCGGAAGTCTCAAGAGTGTTGGAGGTTGTTGTTAGCGATACCCTCTATGATACTGCTTTATCCTTATTGAAAGTGGTGGTGGTAGTTGTGATAACGACGACGAAGAGGAGTATGAGGACGAGGTTGATGATGATGATGATCATGATGATGATGATGATGATGATGATGATGATGATGATGATGATGATGGTATGTACAAAAATAGGTTTCAGTGAGAGGTTGTTCCTTTTGGAATTGATTGTAGCAGTAACCGTTATGTAAGTGATGCCATGACAAAATCCTCAACGAGTGACCAAAATGGAGGATTGTTGTGTTTTTACTTGCATGTAATTCTCCTGTCAATATTCTGAGCATTTCGCTCCTTATTTAAAGGTTTTGTCTTAATTACAGCCAATATTACAAAAAAAATTCTGCGGCCTTTTGTGAAAACAAGATTTTTAGACAATGAAGTTAGAAGAATATAATTTTATGAAAATTGACTTTAAAAGAGGGTTTCCTGCTCAAAACCAGTTCGAGCGACTTGATCCGGGTTTTTTCATGTCCTTTTCACACTGCCTGGATCACTTTCTTTATCATCTCTAGTCCTAAAATATTTATCAATGACATCAATGAAAGACTGAGAATCGGTATCATTTAAATTTGATAACTTCGACAGTTCAACGTTTGACATAAATGGTGTTCAAAGTGAATGGTTGTCAAATATAAGACATATGAACCATGTTTTATAGAAAAATGAATACGAAAACATTTTTTTTTCAATTTAATCTAATTGAGAAAATTTAGTCTTGAATATTGAACTACTTCAAGTGCGCAGTTACAAAATCTACGCGGCTGAATAAATCAGATGCGCACAACATCTGGGCCATTTGTATTTATGCGCACTTGTTCTCACGGTGTAGCTCAATGAATACGCTTCAAAAGGATATCAGATAATAGTATGGATTATGGAGTAGCCTACATGTTCCGTGTGAAAATTCAAGCACGAATGAAGCTCGTCCATCTCTGTTTTCTTTCGACACAACAGTTTGCTTTGTTGTTGCTACAAGCACCCTCTAAAAAAAGTTATAATTTGATTTCGATTCCGTGCGTCCATAAATGAAGAATAAAAATAGATTAACTTTTCGATTTTGCTGTAACATCAATTTCAGCCCAAAGTCAAACAATTGACTTTAAAGTTGTTCAAAACCAGTGTGGGGGGCTCGTTCACATGAGACAATGCATTTGTGTACTATAAGTCTAATTCCTCTTTTTTTTACAGATAGATTTTACATAACTGTCGACCAGCGTTACCAGGATATTGGTGACTCGTATGTCTTCGCCCAGAGTCTGTAAGTTCCTTGATTTTATGTATCTTTAAGACTATTTGGACAACCTTAATGCTCGAAATAGAGTACACCAGTTGATATGTAAACTGAACCTTGTGGGAGTATGAAAAGGCGTTAATCCAGGAAAGCAAAACTATACATGGTTTAGAAAGTTGCAAAATAACGAAGTTCAGGGTGGTAGATTGGATTTCTTTCTTGTATCATAGAGCTCAAGAATTACGTTCGTGATTAACGGCTGGCCCCAACACCGCTCTGTGGTATTAATGGGGCTCGATCAAACAAGATTAACGGCATTAACAAACGACGCAAAAAACATTATTCAGCAACACCTTACAATCCGGAAAATATATGTTGATCAAAATGAAGAATGCAGTTCAGTAAAATTGGAACTGAAACAATAGAACAATTATTTTGGGAATGCCCAACTACAAGAAGGTTTTTGAATGAACTTACTTCAAACTAAAAATGCAATTTCAATGTTTTGCTCTATCTCTAACATTTGGTTTCTATTCATTTTCTCTCTTTCAGACTCAATTACATCGAAGTTGTTCTTAACATTGTAACTCTTGCTATGGTAAGGCTTTCACCTGTGTTGTTGTCATGTAATGATGCTTGTGTTGTGTTTTGTTTCTCAAGAGGAAAGAAATAGATAGTTTACTTTGTGGATGTCTTGAACGTATTCCCAAAGGGTCTGAGGTGGTTTGAAATAACGGAGTAATTTATTTTAAAACATTCGGTTTCCAAACCATCATTACTCACGTCGTTGACATTTCGTGTTTGCAATGAGAGAAACACGTGATTTTTAAACATTAAATGAGATCACACTTTGAGCTTATTGTGTTTATGGGGGGTTTTTTAGCTCAGTTAATTTCCAATCATCACTTTTTTTTAAGCTGTTAAAGTTGAGCATGAAAATATAAAAATCGTGCTGTCTTTGCATCTATAGCTACATATTCATTTATCGCCATCTCCTGAAATGATTGCAAGAAACGACCGACTAATTTTGATTCAGTCAAGGATCAACAACGGTGATTTCCTTGAGATCCTAGAGCCTGTTTTTATAGAAATGAGTAATCAAAACTATATTTTTCATCTCACTCCTTGAACACAATTATGTCAAGTAAATATATTCATATTAATATAATGATAATAATGATGATGATAATGATTGATGACAGTAATAATAATAAGAAGAAGCATGATGATGATAACGATGAAGATGGTGGTGATAATGATGATGATGATGATGATGATAAATCCTAGTTGTAATAACAATATACCTTTTGAATAATGTGCAAATCCCCCACGTACATAGTGTAGCTCTTACTCTGTTCGTTCCTCTCCCCGTAGCACTACCGTCGCTCCAACCACACTGTGACCACGGCGTTCATGGTGAGCGTGATGACGTTCTGGAAGACTGTCCTCTACTTCCTCATGTTCTCAGACTTTTGCACCGGCAGCGAGTACAGACAAGGCAACTCGGCTTGGGAGGAGTTTATAATGGTGGTCATTCCAAACGTCATCTGGATCATTCTCCCGCTTGGCGTCATGATTGAACTCTGGGACAAACTGACCCCCGTCAACGAATACGTGAAATCGACCACTTCATTGGGCGGATATTCTGGGAAATCTGTTAAGAATGGGAACAAGAGCGAATGACCTGATCTATGCTGGGTTTCTTGGATATTGCACGATTCTTGAATAACTCCCTTACGTTTTATTTTCATTTTCATCATTGATGTTTTTTCTGGTCATTGTGGTAAATTGATTTTATTTATACCATATATCCCATCTTTTTTGTTACCGGGTAGTTTTCCCATTTCGAACTTTCTAAAAGCTGTACAACCAACGATTGGCAATAATCAATCAACTTCTTTCTTTGAATGAGTCAACACAATTTTACAGGGTAGAACAAACGCACACTCTTGTGAGGCGCTGGTGGTCATCGTGATCTTGTCAGAATGCTAGTGCTGAAGCGCCCAACAGGCAGTTCGCACTGTATACTCCTCGTGGAGTTGAGAAGGATACAGTAGTGTTATGACCTGCCGGTGGTGAACTATACATTGGAAAGGGCATAGAGCATGATGAACTTCGAAGATAAGCGCTATATAAGTGCTATGCTTTATTTTACTCGAGACGTTGCTGATTACTTCTCTACTGAAACTTAACGTTTGCCCAGTAATATCGAGGGGAACTGTTATTTGGACCCCATCCTGGGCATGAAGCACAGGCATTCCATGGTGAATTAACAAATAAGGAATACGGCCCAGGAGGCATTCTATGAACTGGTGCATTTGAAATTTATATTTATTGGTGTGGCTTCTGCAGTTTCATATCGTTGTCTTTCTTGTCGGATTCCTACTAACATTGTTTCCCTTTTTGCAATAGGCCCATGCGCAAACAAAGGTTGTAATTATGCCGCCTTCCGACTGTCGCTATTGACGGTAGTAAATGACTGTTTTCCCGGGAACCTATACCATACTGTACTATAGTCCACGAAACTATAGAGGAGCCTCTGAATATGGGGTTTATTCATTTTGCTGGCATGTTCTTGAACGTAAGGCCTATTTATTGTTCAAACTTGGCTGAATGTTACAGTATCTATACATTAATCAGAATATTGGACTGTTTTTATAATAACTGTTAAAACTGGGGAGTTTTCTTCTATGAATTTTTCAATTTTATAGTTTCCGCAAAATGGCACATTTTTTTCTTCAAATGCATGTACTTTTTGAAGAATAACATGTTACTTAATCTTCTTGTAACTTACATAGATTAGTAGAACTTTTATTCCTGAAGACATTGCTATATAACATGTATGAATTTGTGTTATCCTTGAGGTGTGAGATTGTACTGGTTTGTAAACAAGTACGAAGTTTTCCAAAAATAGCCCAAAAAGGAGCGGTATGGTATTGATAGAGTTAAAGGAAATGTGAATTTACTTGTATGCACACTCCTTCTTTGATCCATGGTATGACATACAGTAAAACCTTGTTAAACCGCCAAATCTGTGACCAAACCGCCAAATCTGTGACCAAAGAAGATTGGCGTTATGGAGAGAATGACGTTACCTATTTTTAAAAAAAGATTTAAGTGAACAAATCATCAGATGAGTACCATGGCGAGCAGCGGACGGGAAGCAAGAATGGCGGTACCTATCACGAAGTTTACTGTAGATTGGTGTTTTATGCATATCTTACGTAATCCAGATCTTTCAACAAAATGCCTGTAACAATTTGATGCCGACGGCTCCGCATTGCTTTTAAACGTTCTTGGGTGTAAAAAAGATGGGACAGTGAGTACTTTCTTAATAAATGTTGTACAATGTTGGCACTTTCTGTCTTCTTTCATGTCACCTACGATGTTATTTTTAGCACACATGTCTTTATCGTATGTTTCATAATATCATGTTTTTTACCACATATTAAACGAAAATAGTATTTATGAATTACACCGGAAGTTAGATGTTGATTCCTGGGATAAATAAGGGTATGGAATAAGTGGCCAGTTGTGGGATATAATTTATACAATATTAGCCAGCATGAATGTACAATAAGTTTGGGATTGTTATCCACCCTTAACTTCAATAACTGGCTTAGTCTTAGCAGACCCTGGTTCATTATCTGACTAATAACGGATACGGATTGAAATGCATTGTCTGCTTCACTTGTTGGAAGAGAATCACATCTTGGGGCATCTCTGGCTCCGTTTGACTTTGGACGCGACGGATCGGATTAGATTTCCACCTTGTGTGGAATTTCAGATCTGGACCTTTCAGAGTTTTCATGGCTCTGCCGTGGAGATCCACGTGGAATCTTCTCATGTTCTGTTAATCCGCCTTTGATTTGACCTGTATGTTTTTAAAAGGGCGTAAAACTTCAAACGTCTACGCAATTTGAGTTTGTTTGTTTTTTTAGAAAATAATAGAATACTTAGGACTAGTAGGATCTAAAAAATCTTACAATCACTCCAAGCGTTCGATCAGCATTGACATGCAAAAACTGTCCTTAATATCTACTCCTCTATCAAGAATGTGTGATATTCTGCCGGCCAAAATCAAAACAAACAGACCCAATGCGACCGGAAATGAGACAACACATAGACCGCTTATTGATCCTAAGCCTGGCGACAATATTTTTTTAATAACTTTAATTTCAAGGCATTTTCTGATTCCCTTCCAGGCGTAGTTACCAATGCATACCCCGCTTGAGGCGTTTTCGCTTTGCATGCAGATTGAACACCTCCTGTGTACCCGACCAATAGGCGGCAAAGAGTCACAGCAAAGAACAATTTTAAAAAGATAGTCAACATGATTAATTTTACCGGGGCCGCATGAGAGTGATGTCCCTTTATTAGCTAGTGGTCCCAGACTTCTCTTATTATTTTTGTTTGTTCAATGCTCGATACAGAATGGTATGGTCGTAATACATTCTTTTATCAAAATTATGTGAACTAAAAAAATATCGCACCAAAATCATAAAATATTTTCCATCCGGTGCACGCTATGGCACAACTATCATCGATGGTGCAAGGGAAACTACTCTTAAAGTTTGAGTTGACTATCTTATTGTTGATTATCTTTGGTTACAATGCCACATTGTGTTTGACTGCTGATGCATTGCAACAAAACGATTTCAATTGTTTTTACCTAGGCTGTTACTTTTCTCGGACCCATAACCCATTGTAACATGTCTTCATGTTTGCTTTGGCTCCGCATTGGTAACGGACAGGTAGATTGTTGAACCCGTTACAAAGTTGTTCCAGTCTACTCTGACTACCCGATTCCAACAGTCCAACAGCAATGTCACGAGGTGTGAGTTTTACTCGAAAACATCTCCACCCCTTTGTTCAACCCTGACTGGTGGGCATGACCAACGGACAGGTAGATTGTTGAACCCGTTACAAAGTTGTTCCAGTCTATTCTGACTACCCGATTCCAACAGTCCAACAGCAATGTCACGAGGTGTGAGTTTTACTCGAAACATCTCATTCATACAGTTTTGCTAGACCAGATTGTTTCCAACCTGAGAATGGAATTGCCAATACAACGAGGCCCAATTGTACTTAATTGGTTGCAAACCATCTAATCGTGCAACTGAATAGTTGGTTATATAAATTGTGTTTGCGCCTTTAAAGCTCGTCTTGATTTTTTATGTGGTATTTTTTAGGTGGTTTTTGTTGTTTTTAAATGTTTTTTGTTTTGGTTGGGGTTAGGTTTTTTGGGGGGTTTTTGGGGGGGTTTTGGGGGGTTTTTTTGGGGGGGGGTTCTTTTTGTGTGTTTATTTTTTTGTTTATGATTGTTTTTGGTGTTTTTTGGTTTGTTTGGGTTTGTTTGGGGTTTTTTGGGGGGGTGGAGGTTGGGGGGGGGGGGGGGGTTATTGTCTGTTTTTTTGATTGTACATCATAAACATCTCCACCCCTTTGTTCAACCCTGACTGGTGGGCATGACCTACTTACCCTAATGCAGGCGCCCCGACATTAGGGTTGGTCTCGGTGTCCACATCTTGTTATTGGCATCATATTGGGCAATACATTGAACAGTATTAATTGGAAAATACAATGGACATAATATTACTATTACTGTTGTAACCACTCCTTGATACCTACTCATTGGAAACAAAGAACTCCCTTATCTCGGGCGTCATATAAAATCCATCATTCTGTCAACATTAGTTAGACTATGTATTTATTATACCTGGGAAATTCTTTGGTTTAAAACACTCAAAAATGTTTTTGTTAAAAGAGATGTAGAGATATTAGGCACAGTGGTCATTACTTGTTAGCAAGAGCAAACTTGAACTTTTACTGAATCGTACTCTATAAAAGAAAAAGATGGAACAGAACTAAGGTTGGAGAACATTTGAGAAAATTTGCTCAAGAATTTCTTAGAGGAAATTTTGCAATTCTTAAGGAGCTAAGAATGGCGGCTTGACACAGTTGGTGACTGATAAAAAAACGATTTATGCGCTGATCTAAGGCAATGAAGGCGCTATCTATCGAAATGAAAAGAAAAATGGTAGACTTTTCGACCGATTCAATTTCGTATAGAATTAATTAGTACTTTGTCTGTATCTCAAAAAAATAAATGAGGTGGTCGGACATAGGCAGGTGGTCGGATTTAGGCAAATTGACTTTATTAGTGACAAATATTAGTCATGACTATGCCGTTTCCCAGTATTCCTTTGTCGATTCCACATTTTTGGTGTTTGACTCAACAAGAAATGTTCAAGTCCGTATTTCCCATTTTAACTTTTTAGTAAATATAACGGCAGGTGTTATACTCCGGCCTCCCAGACAAATAGCGAGGTGGCTATACTCCGGCCTACTCTCAAAGATAATAGTCGCAGGTAGGTGTAGCGGTGATCGCGATACGTACCATCAAGGTCAGTGTAGCCTATAGCCCTGGCTGTTTTCGATAGTGGCTCTAAAATTTCGCATGTGGTTGTGTCATTCCACATGCAGAGTCACTTTTTTCGTGTCCCTGAACCCTAAAATTGAAACAGACTTCGAGTAAAGAAAAAGTTAAGAAAAATTCACTTAGAGTTAAGTGTTACTGCCAAAACGTGTAAGTCCGTTGTTTGAGTTAAGTGTTACTGACAAAAACGTGTAAGTCCATGAAGTCAAATTAACAAGGATTTTCTTTTCAGTCAGAAATGTTGAGTCACACCGGTCACTTTGATAATGGCCGCAGTGGAGAAATCGTCAACTTGTAAAATCGAAATTACATCTTACATGTAGAGTACAACCCGCTAAACAACTGAAATGATCACGTGAATGTTGTCTTATGGTTATTTGGTTTTTAGGATCTTAAAAGCGACGACAATTTTCAAACTTGATTTTCTTATAACTGACATTTTGGACTTCAACATTTCTGGTTGCTAAGCGACAAATATTACTTTCCACTTGTACAATGTCATACGCCATCTTTATTTTCATAGATCACTTAGTACACACAAAATGCTCGATTTTGTTAGTGTTTTCCTTCCCTTCTGTAACATCTCCTGGACCTTCGAGCGCCCATTTTCAAAGTTTGTTGGTTTGATCGAACCACTTTCATACCCGCTGAGCCGTGTTTGGGCCAGCCCCATGTTCAGACATGAAAGGCACACATGAGACATGCATATAAAAACGCAGGCACCCCAGCCACCAAACACAATTGAACACGGGAATGCTTCGGATCAAAGAATTTATGTCAAGTAGGTAATCAGTCCACTTTACTGGCATGACAGAGCAGTATTTATCAAAGACAGGCCAATAACAAATTACTGTAGGCCTTGTGGGTACCCCCTAAGCAATTGATAAAGTATATTTTTTCCAAGGCCATGATCGTTAACGTAGAGTTTAAAGCTGTTCGTTTACGCCCTTGGCAATACAATAAAGATCATATCAAAGGCGGGACCTCCGAATTATAGCCTATCTCCGACAGGACTTGAGTCCAATGGAATCCACAGGGTCAGAGACATGAAACGCGAGAGTTAAGAGGACAAAATCCCAAGGTATTCGAACCCAATACCTTCTGCTCACGATGAAAAAAATGTTACCACTATGCCACATAGAATTCATCTCTCAAGCCTCCACTGGGCAACTAATAGTTTTCGTTCATACCCCTTGTTTTTAGAACAAGATCGCGTGTTTCACAAGGAATACTAACAGTGCGCATAGTATGTGTTCATTACAGATTGTGCACACATTTTATTATAATAGTTCGATTGTCACAAGAAAATATTTTGTTGTCAAAACGGCACAATTGCAATTGAAATTCCACCACCACCACACCACCGCCACATTAACCACCTCAAATAGAATACAGTCCACGGACTCTCCAATGCAAATTTCCTATTACATCTCTAATTCGTTCTTCCCATTTTACTCATTTACAAGCCCATAGAAATAATAGTACGTGTCGTCATCTCTTTCTAATCTCATTATCTTTAGTCTAAATTCTTCTACTTTTATTTTTACTTGTATTACTAAAAATGAATGTTGTTTTTATTTTCATTAACTTATCATAACCATCATCATCATCATCATCATCATCATCATCATTATCATCTTCAATGATGAATAAGCCCACGTGTCAGACACGTTGTTTGTATTGGACCGTGTACTATGCCAAGGCCAGCAATTGTTTGTGACATATTATTATGTCCGTGATGACCAAGGCCTTCTTTATAGCTTCATATAGAAGGCCTTGGGTGAACAGCTTGACCCAAAATCGACAAAGTTCGAATGACCCAAATAGATAAGAGAATCGGTGCCAAATCTAATTTGGGCAGTTGGTACTTGAATTATCATTGTCCTAATTATAGTTATTTTTACTATCATTATCATTATCATCATTGCTTTAAAGGTTCTGACGATTATGAGAGATTGTGTCCCTCTTATTGAAATATTGTTTCTCTTCATTATTTCAACATAATAAAAAATAAACGTCACGCCCAATCCGAAATGGATTAAGTCGACGCAATGATCGTAATCTATGGATTTGTTGTCATGTGTTTGAAGTATTGGAGAAAATAAAAGGTATTGAATGCACTGTCTTTGATATCTTGTGTGTAAAAAGGGGGGCATGTGTGTGTGAGGGGGGGGGGGGCAACACAATGAAGGCTGCTGGGAGAAAAGGACCAAAAGTCAACAAAGTAAATTATGAAAATGTAATAACTTCCAAAGGAAAAAAAACGGGGACGTAGAACGTTTCGGGTTAGTAACACAAAAGACAACATGCAGAGACGAAAATCTTTTTTTTTAAATAATGATAATATACAGAAAGAAAGAAGAAGAAAAAAGCTTTCCAATTAGTGTGTGGCTTTTGTGTTAGCTGAGGAATGGTATTAACCCGAAACGTTATACAATCCCGATTTTTTGGTCCTTTGGAAGTTTTTACATCTATGTTTACTCTTCTACTTCCGCTGTACGATTATCGACTTAGTCATAACCTCGACATGGTGAGATGATCGTACAGAATTTGCTGTTCCGAACAAATTTCTCAAAACTGGGCCGGAGGAGCTTGTGTTTGCGTCCAAAGGCAAGACTGAAACACCTTCGAACCCCGACTCGGAAAACATACAAACTGATCTTAAGTTCAACCAAGGACCTGTCATGGAAAAACCGTTTATTTTGGATCCTTTTCTCCTTGTTATCTGAGGACAACATTGTACATGACATAACTTTCTTTCTTTCTTTATCAATAACCTTTTATTACCTTTCGGTGAAAGGTTACAGGACATAACTAAGAAAATCTAATATCATGACGATGTTTATATGTGTGTGTGTGTGTGTGTGTGTGTGTGTGTGTGTGTGTGTGTGTGTGTGTGCTGTTTGGGTGGGTGCATACATTTGTGGATGAGAGTTAATTCCCTGGCAGACTCCCTCGTGTTTGGATTATTCAATCACTTAGGGTTCCAGTGGGAGAACCTACCAGTTCTGATCAATAGCTCTGAGAGGGTAGCCACAAGGGCTACAGTAACGTGTTTATTGGCCCGTCTTTGATTAATACTGATCAGTGTATCGCTCATGGTGCCAGTAGTAAGGAGCTGTGGACACAGTGGGTTGATCACCTGCTTGTCTGAAACTCTCTGATCCAAAGAGTTTCCGGCTCTGTGTTAAGTTGTGTTTGGTGGTCGGGATGCCTGCATTTATGGCGGGTATCTTGTGTGTCTTTCATGGCTGAACAAAACCGTCCAGTCCCGATTTTGTGGAATATAAAATAATACGCTTCTCTCCTCCATACTCCACGCCACTTCGAGATGGGACAGTTTTGTCCCTGTACCGTACTAACTCTCTCTCTGTCTCTCTCTCTCTATCTATCTATCTCTCTCTATATATCTCTCTCTCTTTTTTGCACTTTTTCCCTCTACCTCTCAACAGACAGACACACACACAAACACACACATACACAGACACACACACACACACAGACACACACACACACAGACACACACACACATACATACACACACAGACACACACACACAGACACACACACAAACAGACACACACAGAGACACACACACAGACACACAGACACACACAGACACACACACACACAGACTGCTGGCGGTCGTGTTGTCGTTAACAAAAAGATACCCCAAAACCATGTTTCTCAACTAGACTTTTCTACACTAAGATATTCCTTCTCTCTTCCATACTCCACACAACACTGGGATGGGACAGTGCCATCCCTGTGCCTAACTAACCATAGGTGTGGACCTAACTGACTCAACACTTCCAGAATCTACCAGTTTCATCAAACGTCTTGAAGAGAAAGCGGCACACCGATTTATTGCACGTGTACCCGTGTAACCAACGTGGCTAAACGACCGAAAAAGTGTAATTTTTAATGTCTCAAGGTTCCATTTCAGTCGTTCGATCGTATAAGTCATCAACTGTGAGGCATGCCGGAGCTTGAACAACTCCTTGAAAAATAACAACGTTTTAAAAAGAAAAGGTCATCAATATTCTGTTCTACGTGACCTTACAACAAAACGACCTTGGAAAAAAAGAAGGTCCCGATCTCTGCCTTAGATAATGGAGAAAAGAGCATTGATAGCACTCTAGTAAAGGTATCCGCGAGTGCGGATGCACCCACGTTATCTCCAAATAGGACTAAAGATTAGGCCTCCCTCCCTCTCTCTCTCTCTCTCTCTCTCTCTCTCTCTCTCTCTCTCTCTCTCTCTCTTGCACTTTTCCCCTCTATCTCTCTCACACACACACACACACACA
>JARBEQ010125734.1:0-13589 GCA_030265355.1 Tritonia tetraquetra | reverse complement strand
GGTTCAACTTTGTTTCGGTAAGTCCACTTTAAGGTTCAACTTTGTTTCTTAAATGAAGCAGTTGCCAAAGGGATGCCGGCTACCACAGGGCGGAAAGCTTAAGTAGAGCCGTGCTTCGGGTGGTGGCCAAGACAATCGTCGTCGCAGCCAAATCCTTTTCGTCTGGATAAGATCTGTATCTGTGTTCCTTCAATCTTAATCATACTTAGCCTAATGTAGACTAAGGTTAGTTAGTTCATTCTTTCTTATACAATTCCCTTTTACCATTTCAGTGTAGGGCTAGCACTATGAGGCTGGATTTCTCTGGATAAAGATATTAAGCCAAACAGGTGATCAACCCACTGTGACCACTGTGTAGGAATTAATTTTGCCTGGACAGCGGCCTTGCGGCCTACTCTTATCGATTTAAAACTACCAAGGGTTCTTTAACGTGCACAACTTTCACACGGGACCTCCGAGTTTACCGTTCGTCTCCGATAGGACTATGTTCTCGATCCCACCTACCTGAATAGGATCAGGGCAGTGCATATAGGTTTTCACCGAGTTTCAAGGAGAAAAATACTCGACAGTGTCGCTGCCGGGATTCGAACCCGATACCTTTCGCTTCAGAGGCGAGAACCGTACCTCTGTGCCACTGGGACCCCTAGCTTAGTTAGTACCTAACTTTGATATGCGGCACCCCCGTGAATCAGGAGGCGAGGTGGCCGAGCGGTCTAGACTACGGACTTCCATGGCGAGGGTCGTGGGTTCGAGTCCAGCTTCAGGCACTTCGTTTTTTTCATTGGGCAAGAAACTTTACTCCGCTTGCCTCACTCTACCCAGGTGTAGAAATGGGTACCAATGGGTACTCAAACGAGTCTTGTGAAAGTAGCTGCGATAGACCAGGGTCCTATCCAGAAAGTGACAAATTGTCACTTGTCCGCTTCACGCTACCGAAACCGGCTCTATGGGCCTTAAATAATAATAATAATAATGATAATAATAATAATAATAATAATAATAATAATAAGGCTCTTAAGGACATACGTGAAAACGTGCTGTTATGTAAAAAGTATGCGCGATTGTGGTGTAAGGTACCTGTATGAAGGGGGCGAAATAAGAATATTTCCTTCACTCCTCTCTACTGCGACATTTTCTTTGCAGTGATTAAAGTTATTTTTCTCTATTAAGCAATACTGATAATGTCATAAGAAATTAATTCTTTTCACATCTCTATTGTTCTACATTGGGATTTAGTTCTTCCTCGTTTACGATCAATTGTACCTCTATTCAATATTCTTGTTCATCATCATAGTAAGGCTGCACAGAATCAATATTCAATCAGGGCGATAAGATGTCAGTGATTATTCTTTTATCGAAATAGGTATAGATATCAATCATTTTCAATTCAATCATTTCTTTAAACTTAATGCCTTCACGGAGATATTCTTTAAGACGGAAATGACAAGACAGGAAAAGCTATGGCATTAACTCTTTCGGGTTCTTGGGTTTCAGTAGAAAATGACATACCAGTGGGGGGTTATCACTATTTTAGTATCTAAAAATTACATTTTCACACATTTTATGATGGAATATTCAAATTTATACATTCTTATGTAGATATTTCTAACCAACTTTTTATGATAAAATACAAAAATGATTGTAAGAACCATGTCCTTGACCCTGTTAGCCATCCAACAAATTTGTTCGAACTTGAGAGAGTTAAAATACTTCATAATATTATAAAAAAGCATGTACAATAATGTTATCCGTGCCTATTTTGCTACCAGTCTATTATTAGACATTAAACTAGTGGTACATGATAGTAATAAAATGTATTATTTCTACACAGGACCGACGGTCCAATCCCACACGGTACGTCACTGACGCCAAACTGTCATCAGATACAAAAAGGCCATGGGGTTTGGAATGTCCCTTGTCTGATGGGGAACCACACGGAAAGACCCGTCGTCCGAGTACTGCTATCACACCTACACAATCTTGTTTCAACGATCTCTTTAATCTGGGAGTTTTATCGACTACCGGATATTCATCCCAAAAAACGTATTTCGAACGGCGGACGGGTCCGTATCTTTTGTCATCGCGACTCCAAATTCAGCCTATGAATGATGGATGACATCTAATCTGTTTTGGCTGAATTCCTGTCTGGGATGTCCTTTAAAGTGTTAGCTGATCGTAGGTTTATCCAGTGCAGATGTATCCAGAGATAGGCAAGGGACGGAGAAATCTAATGCCGTATTAACTGCTTACTAATAATCGTAATATCATTAATCTCCCTTGTACAAGGAGAAGATAACTCCAGAATATTAAGTGTAATGGACACTACAGTACACGATATTACCTCCCTTGTGGCTATCATTTATCTCAATGCGACGAAAATGTTTTGTTAAGACATCATCAGAGATCTACGACCTCAATATAAAGGATTCGAGCATTACAAAATGTTGAGTGCTTTTGATTTTGCTCCCTTTTCTGATATCATTGTGTTTCTATCTCTGCTCC
This sequence comes from Tritonia tetraquetra, assembly GCA_030265355.1. NCBI lineage: Eukaryota > Metazoa > Mollusca > Gastropoda > Nudibranchia > Tritoniidae > Tritonia > Tritonia tetraquetra. The sequence continues at coordinate 11,087 of JARBEQ010125734.1, read as the reverse complement.
GCGTTGATTTGTTTTTATTCTTAAAAAGAAATAGTTAAATAATTTTACAAAAAATAAAATAGAACAACCCCCAAAACAAACAAACAAAACAAAAACAAAAAAAACACCAGTAAGAAAACAAATAACAGAATTGAAACAAACAAACAAAACCAACCAACCAAACAAGGAAACAAAACCCCAAACCCAAGAAAACAACAACACCAAAACAAACAATCAAAATACCAAACACTGAAATAGATAAAAGAAAAGGAGGGAAACAACTCAACGACTTCTTGGCGCTTCCTCTATGTCTGTATTATGTAACAGGGGGTCCCAGTGGCGCAGAGGTACGGTTCTTGCCTCTGAAGCGAAAGGTAGATGGTTCGATTCCCGGCAGCGTCGGGTATTTTTCTCCGTGAAACTCGGTGAAAACATGCCACTCCCCTGATCCTATTCAGGTAGGTAGGATAAAAAAACCTAGTCCTATCGGAGACGGACGATAAAATCGGAGGTCCCGTGTGCACGCTGCGCACGTTAAAGAACCCTTGGCAGTTAAACATCGATAAGAGTAGGCCGCAAGGCCGCTGTCCGGGCAATATTAATCCCTACCACAAAAGGTCACAGTGGGCTGATCACCTGCTTGGCTTTATATCTTGATCCAAAGAAATCCAGCCTCAAAGTGCTGGCCCTACACTGTAATGGTAAAAGGGAATTGGATAAGAAATATTATGTAACAGACCAAGATTAAAACTTAATGTAATCCGACACATTTAAAGTACCGTAGTTCAAAAGATAACAGAAGTTTTTAGAGAAAAGAAAACCACAATAATTTCATATTAACATTCCGCGAGGTGCGTATTATTATATGTATTGATGTTGGCACGCGACCCCAAAAGGGTGCTTTATCATGCTGTGTATATGTGTGTGTATATATATATATATATGGGGGGGGGGGGGGGGGGGTGGTTGCTTCACCCACGGACTAGAGGAGCCAAGCATGCAACGCAGACGAAAGCCACGCACGGTCGTTGTTGCTTGTTTTGTTGTTTGCCATATCATACGAGTTTGGGAATTGAATAACAGAATACTCGCCTTTGATATACCCCTTTCTGTGTTGAAAAGGGCGTAAAACATTCAAACTCTATAACTTTTTTTACAGACCAATTTAAAGACAGCGTCGGACTGGAAGAGGTACCCAGAGATATTGGTAGTTTTGTCCATTGCAACGAACAACATCTCTGTTTGTAGTGTTCTAGACAGTCCCAACTCGATATTAGACACTCGAGTCGCTCAGATGCTATCCTCAGTGAGATGTTTGTTTGTTTGATCAAACCCCATTAATATCACAGATCAGTGTTGGGGCCAACTCCATTTTCAGCTATAAAGGGCACACAAGACACTCGACATAAATGCAGGCACCAAGCTGGCTGAACAGAGGTTTGGAAATTACTGTGGATCGATAAATTTCAGACACACTGTGTCCACAACTGACTCTCTATTGAGATCATGAGCAATATGCTGAGCAGTATTAATCATAAGCAATGCCAACAAACAAATTCATGTAGCCCTTGTGGTCACCCCTCAGCTTTATAAAAACCGAGAGAATTTGCCACTTTGGGTGGGAGAAGTCATGAAACAAATTATGAAAAGCAACGAATGTTATGCTTTCCAGATGAGTGTAACATAAGCATTCATAATTGTGTGCGATTTCTGTTTCTTAAAAAAATGGATTGGAATTTAAATCATATTAGAAGTGTCGGGTTACTTAACGTACAAAACAGGTTGTTGTTTTGTTGGTAAATCCCTTTTTGTTGTTAGCAGCTAGCTCTTAACAGCGAACACATGAGGGGAAAAGAGAAAATAAAGGAATGCCATGTCACCTCAAAGCATTTAGGCACAATTTATAAATAAATTAAAAAAAATCTAATTTAAAAGTTGTTAGTTCTACGCTCTTAGCAACACATTTTAGGTCATATCAAAGGCGGGACCTCCGAATCATAGTCCATCTCCGAGAGGACTTGATTCCATTGGAGTCATCAGGTTCAGAGCCACATGAAAACTCGAGAACGTTCAAAGGAAAAAAACCCAACGTCGCCGCCGGGATTCGAAGCCAGTACCTTGTGCGCACGAAGCAAAATCATTGACCGCTACACCACGAGGCCCCATGCACAATTCATAATTTGAATAATAAGTTAGGCTACCTTACACCGAAAGGTACTAAAAGGCTATTGATAAAGAAATAAAGAAGTTAGGCGTACAATGAAAATATTTAAACTTTTTTCCTTCTCTTTGTTCAAAGAACATTATACCAGTATGATGAATTTGAAAGGATGTTGAAATAACGCCCAGTACCATTCATATCTATTTCAGATAAGCTTTAAAGACTTCTAAACAAGTCTCTAGATGAGTTCTGGCTCGAAATATTACATAATAGGCATCTACAAAATAGTTCTGGACCATCATTAGAAAGATCAAACACGGGACCTCCGAGGACAGAAAGTCAAAAATGCATCCAACCATGTTCCACACATCTACACACACACACTCACATGCATAGAAACACACACTCACATAAACACTAACACACAAACGTGACATACACATACACACGCATACATTGAGTCACTACATCTTAACTGAAATCGTGTCAAACGCCCATCAAATCTTTTACTTCAAAGCCGATGGCCCTTGTAAGCCACGAGCTTGGGACTGAGGTAAGCGCCCAACAAAATCTCCCTCTAATCAAGATAGAGAAGATCGCAGCCTAACAATGTCCAGATCACAGTCATGAAAAAGGACGGAAGTAAAGTATGAGCCCATCAAAAACATACTACGAAGCATTACAATTCTTTCACGTCGATAATTTCCCACGTATCAATTGGCGTGTTTTCAACAAAGATGCTCTCCCTTTGAAGTGTCTTTTTCCAGCAAAGATGTTCTCCCTTTGAAGGGCGATAAGTTGGATTTGGATTTTCTATGGATTTAATGATGTGAAATGGGATACCTGGAAGCCATGATGTATTGACTCCTTGACTGAGCTGACTGGTGGGAAAAGAGAGGAGAATAGAAGGGGGGGGGGGGGGGTGGTATGGCACACATTATGAAAAACAAACAACGTTAGGCCATAACATTCCTGTGCCCTTCTCAACTCAATGAGCAGTATACAGTGCGAGCTGCCTGTTAGGCGCTTCAGCACTAGCATTCTGATAAGATCGTTCGCTGCCCTCGGCCGGATACTCATTTACACCTCAGTCGAATGAAGTAAGCAGAGTAAAATGCCTTACACAAGCGCACAAACGCCGGACGATCGGAATACGATGCGTCCGAGTGGTCACCATCCAAACACTAACCATGGAAAAATTGCTTGACTATGCTAACCGGTTCAGGGTGCTATCCGTTTGGCTACCGGCGCCTTTACGCCAATAGACGATACACACGAAAAATAAAAATCGGATGACATTAGCGTTATAGACTAATGTTTATTGTTATGAAAATTAATGTTATGCTCGACTCAGGCAGAATTCACATATTATCATTATCAGGTCAAAGCCCTGGAAACCACCCACATGCCCAGAGAGGAAAAGGGTAAGATCTAACACAACGTCGTGATGTCATACTTTGACCTACCAACGCTTGTTGTGTTATAACCAGTATTTCACCAGCTTTAAATAATAACATAACGAGCGTGTCCCCCCTATCGCATTTCAATATAATTTTGTACCGTGGATGCAACAGGGCAAGCCTTTCTCGTTGATTCTGCTTCAAGTCTTTTGTCGCCACGTCCTGTTGTTGACGTTTTAGCACCTGCTGCCCACCGGACCCGCTAACTAGCTGTTACATAAGAATATTAGAAACCTTACGGAAGAGCCCTTAATTCTTCCAACACAATGCCGCGCTGAGTCCATTAAGAGTTACAAATACTATTGTATCCAGTCTAGTTTTAGTCGCTTGCAAAAACCCGGCATATATCCACATTTGCTAAGCTGGTCAATGGGGGAAAAGTACACTAACTGCGAATAAACGCTTAAGGTCAATTGTTTGCTCGGGCTGAGAACTTTTGTCGGTTTTCAATTGTTCCTCCGACTCCGTAAAAACCACCCCTCGACCGCGTGAGATACACTAGACTCACTTATTCGCTGTCGCGTCTCGGGGTTAGCAAAACCGATATCCGGACGTGGCCGGGCTTCCTTGAGAGAATTATGCCAGTTTGCATGGAACCAAAATCTGTACTCCGATAGCGGATTTGGCATGTCCGATAACCACGGGTTTAGCGCCTTTGGGAAAATGGTCAAATATTAGCTAGTCCTTTTTCTCCCCCCGTTTATTTTCCATTCCGCGTGTGTTTGTCTCTCCAGGCCAGATCTAATCCGGAAAGCTAATGATGACCAATGTAAAGGGTGGAAATGTGGCTCTGGTTCCTTTATTTCCATAGCATAGTACTTGGGCAAATATCAAAATGTGTCCCTTAAAGTGATCCCTTGTGGAAAGTAGTTTCTTCTAAATACCTTGACCCATGACAAATAGTCTTTTGGGCTTACGAATAAGTAGGAATGGTAGAAGTAGCTACAGTGACAATGGCCGATAAATATGGAGTTATGTGTGTCCTGTCGACGCTTGTGAAGGGGATACGAGCGGAAGAGATGATTACTAGTATAGCGAGTTTTGAGAAAACTGGGTGCCTCTCTGGAATAGGGTTCGTTTGATTATGATAAACAAAATAAATATAACTGGCTGATGTAAACGATTTTTAGATGGATACAGTCAGCTCTATGTTCGAATCCGGCTTCAACGTGGGGATTTGTCCTTTGGACTTTCTTGAAGTTTTTATGGAATAAAGTCATGTCGAAAATGGACTCTGAACCGGAGGTCACACCTTTGATAATATTGTTTGTTTGATTTGTTTGCTCGTGACCCATTAATACCACATAGCAGTGTTGGGGCCAGCCCTATGTTCAGCCGTGAAATCAATAAACAATTTCTTTCAGAACGACTTCACGTCTGTTTGATGGTGAATATAACTTGACTAAGGGCCTCTGTTTACAGCTCTCGCGACGCTTCGCAAGCTTACGTACTTTTAGCAAATGAGAACGTTTAACACTGTAGGCATATTTGCCCTTGCGTTGAGTGTCCACTGCATGGCCAGAGGCCTAGAGTGGGTGAAATATAGAAAGCACCATTTCTGGCTATCGTGTACGGATGCTGTGGACTCGTTCATTGTTATTGCACGTGTAGCCAAAGGATTCAACAAATTTCTTCCATCTAACTTTTTGATTTAATTTTTACGCCTCCCAGGTCATGGCAGCCATCTTATATTGTTCCTGGCAATACATTCGACACGTTTTCTTTGATCTCCCTCTTTTCTTTTTCTCCTGTGTTCCAAGCTGGGGTTTGTCGTGTGATGTTTGTTACTGCCTTCCTAATCCATCGCCACTTTCAAGCTGTGATTCGATGTATTTTCTTACTTCCTCTTGCCCTGATCTCGGCCATACGTTTCTATTTTTGATTGTTTCACGCCACCTGCTGACGCCAAGAATATTACAAAGACATCTGTTGATAACAATCTAATAGAGTCTTTTGTGTAAAGTATTAGTCGCTTTCCATGCCACATATCCCATACATTTGAGTCATGAAGTCAGATTGTATTTCCAATCACCTTGCGTGCCTTTCTTCTTTTGTCAAATCCTGTTATACCTTTCGGTGTCAGGTTTGCCTTCACTCCTCCCTATTTCGACTTATTTTCTTAGCATCAGCTAAAGTAATTTCCTTTTTCTTTACAATATCAGAAATGACCTCCGTCCACATTTTCTAAGGTCTACCTCGTGATTTTGTTCCTATAGGATTACACTCAAATACCTTCTTTCTTTCTCCTGTATTCTCTGCTTATTATCATAGTTTTTGTCTTTTTTGAGTTTATGGTAATTTCTCTGGTTTTTTTAAATTTCTTGTCAAGCAACCCCAGGTTATACTCAATATCTTGCTGCGATTTGCCAAGTATTACTGGATCATCCTCGAATGATACCACTGGTACTTTTACTGCTGCCATTCGTAACATTCCTACATTGATTGGTTTCATTTGATTACACTGTCTACAAATTTAATCCATTAAAGTAATAAATAAAAGAGAGCTAAGAATACATCCCTGTCTTATTCCATCTTGTTTGTTTGATCGAACCCTATTAATACCACAGAGCAGTGTTAGGGCCAGCCCTATATTCAGCCATGAAAAGCACACAAGATACCCGCCATAAATACAGACACCCCGGCCACCAAACATGACTGAACACAGAGACGAAAATTCTATGGATCAAAGAATCTCAGACAAGCAGGTGATCAGCCCACTGTGTCCACAACTCTTTACCTGCACCATGAACAATACACTGAGCAGTATTAATCAAAGACAAGCCAATAAACAAATTAGTGTAGCCCTTGTGGATACCCCCTCAGCAATTGATATAAACTGGGAGGTTCTACCACTCTGGACAGTCTTACTCCATCTACTTGATGTTATTCCTGTATCTGACCTTCACTTTGAGGGTTTTCAACAACAAAAAAGTTGTATGTTCTATCAAGGCCTTCCGTAATTCTTTTCTCTTTACTGAATCAAAAAAGCTTTTTGTAGGTCTACAAAACAAAGATGTATTTCCTAATCATGTCTATAGTTGTTTCAATTATTTGTTTAAGACTGAATATGTGATCCTGTACACTTCTTCCTAGTCTAAAACCACTTTGAAATTCGAACAATTTGCTTTCAACAATACTTGTTAAGTCTTTCTTCTAAGATCCTAGCATAAACTTTACCTGGCACGTTCAATGATGATATGCTTTTATAATTTGCACATAATGTTGTTGCTCCGCTTTTATGAATTGGTATTATAGAACTTCTTTTCCAGTCTTCTGGCACTTTTAAGTTTTCCAAGCCAATTGCTATATCTTTAAAAGTAGTTTATCAGCTTCTATTCCTTGGTTAACAATCATTTCAGGGTACAATTCATCTGCAAGAGGTGCCTTGCCTGCTATGATTTTTCTTTTATAAGTTTTGATAATTTCAATCATTTTTATATCACAATCATCTTAGCCCTCTTCTATTGTTGGGTTAACATCATCGCTACTATCATCATTTGCATTTCTATTATGTAAAGTTTGAAAGTATTCCTTCCACGTCCCTACGATTTTATCCTCATTATTTATCATCTCTCCATGTACATTTTTAATCACGTTCTTTTTACTGCTCCCCCAAAACGTTTCTGATTTTCTTTAAAGTAATTTTCTAGTTTTTACTACCTTCTAAGCATAACATTCATTATCCCTTATTTTTTGTTTGTGTTATTCCTAATATTCATATCCAATACTTTTTCATCTTCATTTAACTATGATTATTTCCCACCAAAGACTCAACGTTCCATGTGCCAATACTCGAAATCCTTTTCCTCGCCAAAGTCGTATTCCCGAAAAGTCAGTCTGTTTAATATCATATTTGTTGTGCTTTGAATCTAGTGATTTCAGACAAGTAGGTAATTAGCCTCCTGTATCCTTGATAGCGGGCTGTCACCTTATGTCCTCCTACCAGGCGTTTCCCAACATTAGTCAGTCTCCGACCCATCGACCTGTCCAGGAGGGGGGTCCCTGTCAGGAGCTTAGCTCCAGTTCGCGTAGCTCTCTGGGTCATTGGAGCACGCAAGCGATCCCACAGCAACAAAGTTTGGGTAAAGGGGGACCGACCTAGCGTGTCTACATTTGGCAAAACTCTTTCTACATCATAATCATATCACATCATTGTGAAATAAAGAAGGGTCGTCAACGTAGCTAAGAATCTATACAACGGGTGGGATAAAGAAGACAAGATCAGCACTGCAATGACCTCATGTATCTTTTATTCTCACTAGTTTTTTCTTGCACTGAGCATCCTATTTTTTCAATGCTCCTTTATGAATATCTTTATGATTCGCCCTCATCTGACCTGAAATTTGTTCAAGATTGTACGCGTTAGAGCAGGGCTTTGTAAGCAAATATTTTTTTGTGTAGGTGAACAATCAATGCAGTAAACAAATCATGTTTTTATAATACCAAATCCTAAAGACGCACTGCATGTTTGGCAAGACGTTTATGAAAAGGAGGTAATAGAGGAGGTTTTGGATGCATTCCACAGCTTTTCATAATTGTATCAAAACCTGTCTTGCAAAATTGCTTCAATGTATTGAGAGGCGCAAGCAAACGCTCTCTTTTGGAGTTCCCTCTCATAACTAAAACGATATTACAATTTACAGCTCTTAAGCTTTTAATAGTTGAGTTATCATTATGTTATTATCTATAGATTTTTCGTTACTCTCGAAAATGTGCTCCATTCAAAACGGCGCAGATAATGATTTTAGCTCGCAAGAGTAACTTTGCATAAAGCCGCACTTAACGACATCTTGTTCGTAAACTCAACTCCTCGCGTAAATAAAAACGAAGGCCTTTTCAGGTAGCAATTCAAACTCTTTTCACCTCACTTCATTGACAAAAGGCCTGGCCGTGTATTTCCCCTGTTAATACATTAAACTTGCCCAGGTGTGCGGTTATCTCGACAGATTATCAGATTCATCACGAGAATAAGCATTGTACGGAGAATTTTAAGACTTTTATTATGTCTATCAAAGAGCTGTTTCATGATTGAGTCCAGGGGTTTTTCAAGTTTGTAACAACAGTTGAGAAACGATTGAGACTATAATAATAATAATATGTATTATTTTAAGAGCGGTGGGTAGTTGACAACACATTTACCGTCTGTCCATACTAGCTCTGTCCTCGTCCTTCCGTGCGTAGAGTGAGTTAGCAGCTAGAGTACCAACGGTAGTGCCCGGAATGATAGTGTGTGACAAACACGCATTCACCGCCATCTCCATCCGCTCGCATGTCTTCAATACAACGCACCAACCGTTTAAAAAAAGAATCGTGTCTCCAAATCAATATAAAAACAAAATCTCTCTTCTTGTCTTGTAAAAGATTAGTTGCAAGTTTTACACTCTCGTCCAAACAGTCATTAAGATTGTATCTGATACGGCATTAAATGGCAAGAGAGTTAAGACAATAATTCTAGAAAGTAAAAAAAAAACCAGTCCCCATCTATAAAGATTCGATCTTGAGATCTTTAGTTCTTGAAATAATTCACTATGGCGTAGTATCCCCTAGAGCAGGGAAAACATGTTCTGTTGTTATCCGCATTACGATTAAAATACAAAGACACCACTCCCTCATGATCTCAGGTATCAGTGTATTTACGGTGTTTACAAAAGAAAACGAACTTTTATGAGAAAGCTGGTAGAAAACGATCGTTAGACCAGGCATGGAAATATCGAACGAAGGAAGAAATTGTTCTCAAAAGCTCCTTAAATGTGGAATTGTTTGAAACAAGGCGACTTTCAAAGTTTTTATAGCTCTGCTCTGGGAAGTGACGTGGGATCTTCAAGTCATATTGGAGAAAGAGTATACACTTTCCGGGCTTGATTCGATGTCAACGAAACTGACGTATGTATTAACAGTCATTGGCTCAATAAATTGGTAATCTGATTTCTACAAATAAATATTGTATCCCGCATGCATACACAGGTTATCAACATGGTTAAATTCGAATATAAACTAACGTTTGGGCTATTCTATTTGAAGCCCCATAGCCGTCTGTTAAACGAGTGATCCCTTCTTTGAAATAATCTTGCTCTCTGGAATTGTTTGAAAACTTGTATTATTTCTACTGCTCTTCTAACTCGTGTATATCTTTTATATCAAGTATATGTCTTAGAACAAATCATATGGCGCGAGGACCACGACGTGACATATCTAATTTTAGATTCGGACTATTTGCTATAAACATTCAATCTTTGTTTTCTCAAAGCATTTTGGCCTAATGCTCTTATACCTCTCTGTATCTCGAGGACAGATTGACTGAAGGCTCATTTTGTTTCGAGGTCTAGCCCTCTCTGCCCAGCGATTTCTCTCTCCTTGATAAAAATCAAAGACAAAAAAGCCCTCAAATCCCCTCGTCCAATGAAAACAAAGCGTTTTGCTTGGATGAAGAAAGGGCCAGAACTCTATGTCTAAGTCAATGTCCAGTGGGCTGATTTGGGAGGCTTCATCCCTCTAAGCCCCGTAACTCTCTAATGCCTTGGTTCAACATATCGCGATGCCATCGGCACTCCCTTAACCACTCTCCCTCCCCCCCCCTCCAACTTCCTGTCCTTTCATTCATTCGTTACACTTTCATAATTCTTTTGTTCTGCGTGAAGGAAAGTTAAATGAAAGAGATTTAACGATATGGTAACGCCCTTCTTTAGAGTTTCTCTTAAACATGAAAAATTATAATACCTATTTTCACTCAAAATTAGACAATATTACTGGGTTGTAGTGTAACACAATAAATATATACAAACGAGTTTGAACTTTCGACTTCTAAGCTTGTAACAGTTTTCTACATGCAACTCTAATGACCAAACAACGAAAGGGTGCAAAAGATGTAGTATTAAACGAAATCACGCTTCTGATATCTAAATTGATTGTTGACAGTGGAACAATATTGGGAATTACACATCCCAACAATTAATGTTCACTCTTCCCAATCTTATTAAATGTGTCTGTTCAATGGCCCATGAATACTGCACATCTAGGACTGAGTCGATGTCATGGAACCTCGTTGCGCATGTCTAAAGTAAGATGATAAAGTTGGGTGAACAGTCTATTATCAACGTTATTGAGAATCCAATCTCTACGACATGATATATTTCTAATGCTCACTTTCCACATTTGGGAAAATAAGAAAAATAATCAAAATCTGATAACGTGTCCACTTGATTAAATAAAATTAACACAAACGATACAATCGAAGGTGAGAAATGTTTTACTTAGGCACTTAGATACCATGTAAACAATTTATATAAAGAATTAAAAAAACAAAACAGAAAGCATGTCGTGAAAATCAGACTTTGTGCAACTTCGTAAAGTGTGCTCAATCATGTATCCAGTAAAATGGGAAATAAGAACAAACGAATCAGTAACATGTCTTATAAATATTGCAGCTGCTACTCCCCCCCTCCCTCCTCTCGCTCTCTTTCTCTCTCTCTATCTCATCTAACTTTGGG